>JAUCBJ010007643.1:0-43386 GCA_032718475.1 Nemertoderma westbladi
GCGCATGGACTGGCTTCGGCTAATGTTTTTGGTTTGTTTTGTATTAAATCTTATCATCTTACAAAAGGCAGATTATCAATAAAGACATATAAATTTCGGCAGGTTAAACTGCTGAAGGTCTATAAAAGCGCGTACAGCCTATACTGTATATCGTTCAATATGACTGTTATACACGTGTATCACAGACAGACAGTTTATAGGCCTATTCTGTTAAATAGTCAGTCGCCAGCCAGAAACAAGGGAAGTAGGGTTTGGGGGGGGGGGGGGGGGGGGATAAGAAACCAACGTGTCCCAACAGTCTACCCCACAAATAATACGCAATAATCCATTAGATACTGCCTGGGAACGTTAAGGAGAAAGTGTATCAAAACTCCTCCAGGTGATGTTTAGATATTTTTATCTAGTCTAGAACAACTCATATGGGGTGTTTTTAAGGGGATTACCCCCCCCCCCCTCCTCCCCCCAGTCTATTGATTTTATACATTAATAATTAATAAACAACGCCCAATCTCTCTTGTCTTCTTTATAAGCTGCCTGCCTGATAACACTATACCTTTAAATACTCACCCTAAACTCTAAAAAGCTTATATAGATCTAACAATTATCCGAATTGCTAACTGATAACGTTAAAACCTACCATTTTTTCCAATAACTCCACAGCTAATCTAAAACCTAGATTTAAAATAAATCCCAATCAATTACACATAAACTTAATCCTCTAAGCGTATAAGTAGGCGATGATCAACAATTTGTAAACCTCTTATCTTATCATCACCAATTACAGCAATACAGAACTTCCGGAAAGTTTACAATAATTACATTTATCCACCAAGGTATGTACAGTATTATAAATTACGTAACATTTTTCCACATAAGCTCTACCTCATCCTGATACAACCATGTGGGAGCGGAATTGTAGGTTAAATCCCTGTTAAAAAGTGGGGATATTTTGTTAAAAATTGTACAATACTGTACTTACAAGATCTCATATAATTCGCTAATCATGAGTAACGTCAGAAGTTTCCTAGCAACATCGGTATTTGAGGCAATATTATTGGTTAACTGGTTCGTTTTCCTGAATATATAAATAAAATCGTATTGGTCTCATGCCATATTTATATTGTTGATGGTGTTCTGTCTTTACCTAGCCTAGCCTGTATTTCTGAGATAGGTCAGTTAAACGATTGCATGACAGTATCAAATTAGATTATCATTGATTTATTACAATATAACCAGCCTGGTATAGGTGGGAATTCTATCCCAAAATCTTGAAAGAAACAACTGTATAATGAAACTGTAATAACTATTAACTGCTATATTTCGCAATATAATTCCGTTCTATTTACACAAATATTTGGTCGTACTAATATTATCACATAATATTATATATTTTGTTATTGTATAATCAAAAACTAACTGTTAACCTTATAGGTAATATTGTGTAATGTAATATTTAGAATAATGGATTTCTTAATACGTAGGCTTACATTAATTAAGATACGTTCGTGGGGCGTCGCGCAGCACGCGAACTTGAGCAAGTTCGAAACAAGTTCGATTTGATCTCGAGTCAAAAGTTCGAGAGGTATTTGCCCGTAACTTTCATAAATATTGGAACTTTTTCTCTAGTATGCCCATACCAAATTTGGTTGAAATGGTTAAAATCTTCAAAAGTTATTTACGAATGCATTTTTCATTTCAGACGGACAGACAGACAGTCTGACAGAGAGACGGTAATGAAATATGCCCTATTTTCTAATTATAATTGTGCGCTAAGTCTCGCCCTGACTGCGAGGCTCGCCCCACAGTATGAATGCATTTAAATATAATAATAAACCCAAATTTTTCCTTTTCGAAGTACCGAACTTTGGTCTGACCCGAACTTTGGAATTGTTGACATGGGGTAAAAATTGTCATTAAAAAGACAAACCATTATTTCGAAGTTTTGTATATTTCGAAGTGTTGACTATTTCGAAGTATTGAACTTAAATTTTCATAGACCAACATTACGTGAGTTGTTAAGAGAGGACCGCGGACCACCCCAAAATGAAAAATCAAGAACAGTCAAATAATATGGCCCATGTGAAGAATACCAGACTTTCTGCCCGTTACATTTCACTTTGCAGTTACCCCCATGTGAAGAATACCAGGTTTTCACCAAAAACACAGGTTACAGAAGGGCTGAATCTAACCAAAACAATAAACGAATTAGTTTATGTCCAGGTTATACGACCGAAATAAGCGCTATAAAACACTTAATAAAGATAAATTTAAAAAAATGAAAAATCTTCATATATAAAATTCCAATAAAAAGTCGACCGAAAAGTGAAATCCTGGTATTCTTCACATGGGCGAAAAATATCATTACCACTACTGGGCAGGTTCGTTACAATAAATAATATATTTTCCTTTCCAGTTTTATACTAAACTTTTTACTGTAATAAATAATTACGAGATACAATAACTGTAAATATACACGAAACAATTATGAGTACTACAGTACTACATACATAGTACTACATAGTATAGTATAGTAGTAACCAAGAGTACTACATAGTATAGTATACTACATAATACTTGTTACTTATATCACAATTTAATAATAAGAAAGTAATTTACTGAAATTAATTATATTTGTTGGAAAAGTATTTTATAAATTTGCTACAGTTGAAAAATTCTCAATAATGGGAATAATTAATTAAGTAATTTAAACAGGACTTAGGATGATCCAACTCTATAGCAAATGGAGCGGAACAAATGAAGTCGATTCATTTTGGCCAATTCATTTTTTCCGCTCGATTTGCCATAGAGTTGGATCATTTGTTATTTGTTTAAATTACTTATATAAATAAATTATACAATCTATGGATGTTAAAACATTTAAACAATGGAAATAATTATTACTGTACTTGCAATGTTATGGCCGTTTTATATAGGTACTTTATTTACATCGCTGTATGTACAGTATGTTGCACAAAATTTTATTTAAAATAGTTTGATTTAAATACGATAAAGGCTTGATGAAACTATGTAAAGGGTAAATAAAAGCAGTCTAATAAAACTATGAAGATAAATGTTAACAATATTATGGCTGTTGTGGGACAATAATTCCAGCTTCATTTTTGAGGCCAAGTTTCCGCTGCTCTGACTGTGCTGTAGTGGCATTGTCACGGACAATGTAAATGTAGCCTGTGTGCAAGTCCAGCACAAAACGCTACAAATCGAGCAAAGTCTACCCGAAGGACCAGAGCTGCTTCTGTGTACGGACGAGTCTTCTGGTCTTCAGCATACTCGAGAACAGACGTTGGGTGCGACCTGGAGTCAAGGTTAACCAACCGAATATCGATGAATGCCTGGAACTACGGATTAGACATCCCCCCCCCCCCCCCCCCCCCCCTATCACTCATACTGGCTCCTGGATGATGTTACGTGGACCGAGTGCGAACGATTCCAAATCCCCACAATTTCACGAACCTCATAGTATCATTGTATCACAAGGCCACTCTTCTTACAATTTAGGTTGTGATTGAGATCGAAGTTGGCCCCGTATCCACCGCAACGGGTAGGAACTCTATTGGAGGGGGGGGGGGCAGCGAAATGGTATTGTGGAACAACTCAGAAGGAAAAAGTCCTGTTGTAAGTTAGCCAGTGAGATCACATATATGCAGCCACTTGTCTTCTATAACTCTATATACTCTATATCCAGTGGCATTTGGTACACAATGTTGGCAAAGTCAAAGGCCTCTTATTCTTGCTTGACAATTCTGGCCGATGTCTTTGCTTCCTTGAGGCTGGCCAGATGGTCCATCAGAGAGGACGTTTATTCTCCTTTAATCATATGCGAGAGTATGTGCATGCCCCCTTCCGACGTGGTATACTGGGAGGCTGATTCTGCCTTTGGGTTTCTGATCCCGAGACTCCCATTACTTGGCGACATAATGAATTGGCTGCATTCAAACTCAGTGATATTGCCTCCCATCTTTGCTGGAAGAAAGCAGTCGGCGATTGCTCTTTTGAGCATATCATATCAAGCAGGCCATCACCCGCTGGAGGTAATCAGGGAGCAAGTCATCATGGACTTGAACACAGCATATGGTTGGGCCTCTACTATCTAAACCAACGGAGATGGCAGTTGAAAAGGAACAAGGTGAACATCAAGGCCACAAGTCACTCACGTTCCAAAGAGCAGCCTTCCTATTCAGCATGTTGAAAGTATTCGCTGTATCCACCAACAGTATGTCCCAACTATTGCCGCAGCATGCCTCAAAAATCGCCACCATCTTTTGGATCACTACTTCCATCCACCCCAGCTGATGTTCCGAGAGCTGCTCTGATCTACTGGTATTAGTTGCATTGTCGCACAAGAATGCGCTCAAAGTGCACATTAACGAGATTGTGTTGGAGACCTCTAACAAAGGTCACCTAGCTAGCAAGCAGTTCAACAATGTCACAGCCAACAGCACTTGGCAGATGATATTTAGTTTGACTGAGTTGAGTGGCACGCCACCAGTGGTGCATCAATTGATCTGGTGGTTCACCCCCAACTAGATTGGCCCCAAAATCAGTTATAAGCCGGTTTGGGTCTAAGTTTGTGGAGTGTCTGTCAGTTAACCAGTTCCCTCCAAAATTGGTGTCTCAAGTGATGGCTTGTGCTAGCTGAAGAGGGACATCTGACATATACGCCATACGGGTGTTTGAGTGGTGTTGTAATTGGTAGACTGAATTTGTAAACTTGAAGACCTGGGATTCACACCTCAAGAACGCAGAAGTAGTAGATGATATCCGGCAACTACAGTGACAGACACCGACTTTGCGGATGACATCGCCCTGCTCTCTAATACCCTAGCAGATGCACAGCTTCTACTAAATAAAGTGGAGATGGCTGCA
Source organism: Nemertoderma westbladi (assembly GCA_032718475.1). Taxonomy (NCBI): domain Eukaryota; kingdom Metazoa; phylum Xenacoelomorpha; order Nemertodermatida; family Nemertodermatidae; genus Nemertoderma; species Nemertoderma westbladi. The sequence goes on from JAUCBJ010007643.1 coordinate 4,885, forward strand.
AAGGAGGTTGGATTGCATATAAATGCTACAAAGACCGAATTCATGACCTTTAATGTTGATGGAAACTTGACAACCATTGATAATAATCAACTAGGGAAGGTCGATGACTTCCAGTACCTTGGATCATGGATAGAGAGTAGCAAAAAGGACATAGAAGTTAGGAAAGCAAAGGCTTGGGTAGCTCTATCAAAAATGGATACCATCTGGAAATCAGATCTCTCCAGGCACCTGGAGACTAAGTTCTTTCTAGCCACTTTGGGGGGTGAGACCTGGACACTGGCTAAATCACTTGAACAACGAATTGATGGTTGCTACACAAGACTACTAAGGGCAGCCCTAAACATCAGCTGGAGACAACACATGACAAACGCCGAGCTTTATGGTACAATACCACCTGTATCAACCACCCTCCGTGAACGCAGATTAAGATTCAGGGGCACTGCTGGCAAAGTAAAGACGAGGTCATACCAGATCTACTTTTCTGGCAACCAACTCATGGAAAGCGTAGTCGTGGACGACCGGCCATAACATATATAGATCAACTTGAAAGGGATACTGAACTTAGGAGAAACGAAATTGCGACAACTATGGAGAATCGGAAAGCCTGGAAGGATCTCATTTCCACTGTCCGAGTTCGCTCGACCTAGTAGTAGTATTTGGAGTGGTGTTGTAATTGGTAGACTGAATTTGTAAACTTGGTTGGTAAACTTGGTAAACTCACTGGGGTCTAATTTGGTGGTCTAATTCAGGTGTTGGTGAACGATGCTTGGTTGGAGGTCTGCTGATAGTAGTTCATAATCGGGTGCATCCACATTGTCTGGTTGTGCAGCATACTTGGCTCGTGATGCCACACTAGCAACAGCGTTGGAAGCCTTGTAACATCGAGAGGATAGGATCAAAGGCTGATGCTATTTTGTTTGGCAAATTTCAAATATCTAATCTAATCTAATATATATAAATATTCATTGTCTGTCTGTGAGTCTATCCAAGCTATACGTTCCAACACACGTGCACCAATCTGAGCAAATGATACATCGATCGAAAGCTCTCGTCCTGAGCACGTAAACCATCGCTATCTGGAGGCTAAATTTACGTGTTTGCTTGCGTGAATGCTTATTTTGTCGTCGCCGCAACATGTTGTGTGTCACTATCACTAAGTGATTCGAATATTCCTTTTGGCAGTACATGCCTGGCGAAGCTGAGAGTAAAGTGTTAGCAAGGCAGCTAGCTACTGGCAGACCAATCATCTCTTGAGGTGGCCTGCGCAGGCAGGCTGGGTTGGTTAAGTAGTAATCTCAATAAATAGGACCCAGTAGGAGAGCGGAGTGGAACTACTGTGATTGGTTCCGTTACCCTACAATTTGGGTCTTGACTCTATCATGTGCGTGCATCTATATTATGCAGACCATCCTGAGCCCGTAAACATGAATTGTAAAGGCTATCTCGAGGCTGATTTTTTACACATTTACTTGATATTGCATGAATACGTATTTGAGGTAAAAGTGCATTATTCTGCAGTTGTTACTGGTCAGCAAGCAGGAAATTATAACAGCAGTTGCATCATTGTAACCACTCTGTTCTAACTGACACTTTGCAGAAGAAATTCTACCTAACCATAGGCTGCGTGTTGGGAGGACGCCGACCAGTTTGCGGTTCTTTAGTCTGCCACAAGGAGGCGAAATGTCTGAAAGTGAAAATCTTATCCTATTTTGTTATTAATAATGATTTTTAGCTGATACTTAGGTCCTTTACACAACACGTTTATGATGTTATTTTGCTGATACCAAGCAGAGTATACTACACCGTAGGTTGTGCATTTGGGGAGACGATGACCAATCTACAGTCCCCAGTCTGCCGCTATTAGGGGATGAAATGTCTGAAAGAGGAAACCTACAATTTTGTTGTTTATGAATGCTTTTTTGCTGAAACTTGGCACCTGGCATTGTATGTAGCTGCAATTAAAGCGGCATCAGTCTGTTTGTTTGAGAGAATGCTCACTTATGTAAAGTTTTGTTAAGTTAAGTAATTAATTAATTTATGTTTGATATTGTCCATTGATTGATTGACTGTATAGAAGCTTGTGAACTAGAAAGCCGTGGCAGAAGTCTGCGGCTTTCTAGTTGTACAAACAATATCGTTTAATATTATAATCGGTAGTGATAGCCTGCTGTGAAATAAATAGTTGTGATTGTAACGAGTAACAAATGGTTCAATAATGGAAGCTGATTTACCATATGAACGCCTGTAACTCCCCTGTGACGCAACATATTATGTAGATAGAGAGTCTTTTGCTATAAAGTGATAGCCACATATGAAACAGTTGGCATATCTCTGGCCGCTATCTGATATAATTGCAGACAGTCTATGCGTGGTAAATAGCCATTATTTTCTCTGTGATTGCGATTTACTATATTTGATAAAATTGAAACAATTTTGCTGTTTATATATTCAGTAGATTTAAACTTGTTACTTTTCTATTTAATCATGATTTTATATACAAACAATAATCAAACAGAATCCGTTCACAATTATTCAATGGAAAGTGACGAAATAAATGTCTTTGGAGAACAAAGAATATTCATTTACATCATCACGATATTGGCTATTGTAATGTCAACAATAGGAAATGGATTAATAATTTTCATAGTTTTATGTAAAAGGTATGTAATAAATACATGCATAAATGTACTACTACTATTATATGGTACTACTATAATTGACATGCTGCATTGCAGCTGCATCCTACATTAGGGGGATTATACTTGCTCCGCAACAACCCCTATCATCCATTGCGTTTGGATTCCTGGGTTTTTAATCCGCTGTTACAAAGATTAGGTACCACGCCCACCTCTAAATAGTCTTTTTATGCCTCTGCTCTATGCGTCCTGTACTATGTCCTATGTCTTTATGATGTTCCCAAGCTATTAGTTTTTCTGCATATCTTGTATCTTGGATAATGTCCTCTTTCTAAGTTTAGCAGCCTCGACTCAATAGTCGTTCTTGCCTTACTTCGATATCATCACGTGAGTGGAATCTATCTTGATTGAAATACTCATCGATAAATCTAGATTTTGGATCCTATATTTATAACCTACCTGTTCTTCCTTGACTATCGCGATAGCTACATATTTTTCTTCCTGTTGATCTAACTCTGTTTGTTCAACAGCCCCCTCTATAGGATGTAAATCAAATCATCCACCTAAAAGGCGTTGATTTTCCCTAAGGACCACTTCCACTAACTCACTTATCATTTATTTTGTCGAATTAAGAGAAGGATTATCTACTCCGAGTAAAAAATTACAATAGGGGTATCTGTTCGCGCTTTCAGACCTTTAGCAGTTTAACCTGCCAAATTGGGATGTCTCTTAGATGATAGATCGTCTTTAGCCTATGACAAGTATTTGATACACTACATTAGCCGAAGCCAGTCTATGCGCGATCATTCACCCGCTGGATATACCCGGGAGACTGGATTCGGAAGCCTAACCGTATTGCGGGGTAGGCCTACTGTATTATTCGACTGATCGTAATATATAATCTCTGACAAATATTATTCACTTTCGGGAAATATTAACAGTTCCTTTAGGACGTGGCGCTCTAAATATGTAAACAGAGTTATGACTTAAACTAGACACAACGGGATGGTTATAGATTCACGTATATGGCGCATTCTTTAGGAGATGCTTTGTTATCAGTCACAATCATACACAATACTGCACAATACTGCACACTGATCTGCCGACCTTCACTAATTTTAGTCACATATAAAGAGAACAACAGACAATACATGTAGGGCCTATAAAATAGCATTAGATTCACTTCAAACCACTTAATGTAAGTCGCAATCGTTATATGTAACCGGTCTCTCTAACCTTTAGTATATCAAGAAGATTGGGGTGTCTGATTATTTATCAGTATTCCAAATATAATATTCCATCAACAAATATAATGAATAACCGACAGTAAATAGCAGTACAAAGTTTAAGGTGTGAATGGTTATGAATGCAGTGAGTTTCGTTATGATTTGGTATGATTAGTTAAGGTTTGGATTGATAACAGATATACGTTCTATAATTAAGCCCACCAATGTTGGGCTAAAGACCGAAACACGGAGGTTCCAAAGCCGGTGTTGTAGGCTGTGGACAAAATCACATACTGACTCAACTCCACGAGTTTCTATATACAATCTCTAACTCAGAGGCAAAAAACGCTCTGATTGGTCGACCGAACAAAGAAGGAACAGAGAACAACGAAAAGCTCCACGTGTACAGCACCAGCTGTTAGCCGTCGTCACGGCAGCTACACTGTTTCAAGAGGATCCGGTGCATTGCGTCACAGAACTGCCAATCATGTCCGCCAAATCACACATACAGAAGAAATGGCTCCCATGTCCTCCAAAACACCAGTACAGCAAGGACACGGCCCCTTATGCCTGTTAAACCATCTACAGAGCACTTTACGGGGAAAACAACCAGCCAATTCCGCAAAAGCCTTTATACCGCTCCCAGAAAATGGGATTTAAGTCTATAAAATATAACAAATCACAGTTTCTAAAATATAAAAATACTCTCAGTTAGTCTTTCTTACGAGGACGGCGTTTACGCAGTTTTTTGAGGCTAGCAAGAGTCCTTTTCTCTTTGGGGCGAGCCACTTTACTAGGAGGGCTATAAATCCTGGGTGAAGGGTGCAATATGATTGCATCAGAAGGTGTAGGATTATGGTCGGGGTATCCGCCGTTTCGATATGCTTCTCCTCGAGCTGATTTTCCTCCGCTCGTAGCTGGATACGTTCATCCAAAAACTCTCGCAGAGAATAGGGTCGTCCAAGTGCGATAACTTCGTAGAGATTCTGGATTTCCCGATCGAACTGAGATAAATTTACTTTGTTTACCGCTTGGACTTGCTAGTGCAATTTACATTTATCTGAACAAGCGTAAGTTCCTTTTCTGATCTTTGTAGAATAGCGTCAAACTCATTTGGTACAACGCTCTCCGCCACTTTGGTGACAGGTTATATCGTGTTAAGCCGGGACGATGGTAAGGGTTAAACGGCGATATTAAATGTCCGCTTCCCAATCCGGCTAGGTAGGATGGGCTAATATCTAGGAAGCCCACAACCGGGGTGCCACCGACTAATTGTTCAGGTAACACTAGATCTTTGAGCAGTGAGTACAGCTCGGGAGGATCCGTCATACTAATAGGATCAAGAGTCTGAGGTCTCACTAGGGAATGAGGAGGTCTGATCGAGTATTCCGAAACTCTGATCATTGGTTTATTTAAGGATCGTCTGAGTCGAACGAGCGTAGGTGATACATCGAACAAGTTTCGCTCGAAACTCCCGTAAATATAGCGAGTAAAACCGTGTTTAAAGCAACGTCTCCGCGGATGTTTATGTCTTTTCGTTTGTTGGTTGGGTCTTGGGCATTCATTGCAATAATACCTAAGACGCACGTCTTGTAGGGGAAACGCGGGTGATCGTTCTCCAGTTTTACAATATTCCTCCATCTGTTCGAAGCTATCCGGTACAACAGGTAGCGGTCGATCGGCGGTAAGATACATCATAGTGGAATAGAGCCGTTTGAGTTCTACCATGCGGTCATGATGTATACCTTGAGGATATCGAGTTTCTAGATTCTGTTGACTGGTAATATCGAGATAGGTTTCTCTCAAGAATTCCAGGTATTTGGTGAAGTCGCTGCGTTTATCCGGCTCTTCAACATCTGCACTTTCGAGTCAGTTTCTAATAGAATTTTCGTGTTCGAGTCTCAGTTTATCGTTCCGCTTCCGCTGGGTATGATATTTAAATAAAACCATTTCCCTTTTGGTGTCTATATCGTTCGTATCGTGTAGGTCGATAGGATGACCAGTAGTTAAGAAGTCCATATACGTACCATTACGATGTGTATAGCGAGCGGTGAATTTTCTACAGTCCAACCCACGCGCAAGTTGCTCCCGGGACATTGGCGGTTAGATATAACGACCATCGTCCTCCGTAGTAGTTGGACCAGCGTCGCCGCATATCAAGCTATCAACAAACGCTTGTAAAGGTAGAGTATATCGCTCCCTGATACCAAGATCATCTTCTATCAACTCAATCATATCTGCTATATAAGTTTATCCATATTATAATGAGTTTATATTTAGGCGAGCGGGCGTCGCTGCCTACCCCTCTCTGCCCCCGGACAGTGCGAGATCCTCAGCGCTGGTGTACTTTCGCCGATGTGCCTATCGCCAACGTCGTAGCTGCACAACGACTACAACAACCAGCACAAGTCACTCCACCGTCCGTCCCAAAGGCTTAGATATACTTCAGGTTCTTACTGGAGAGTTAGGGCTACTTTCACAATTGCGACTCGCTACTGTAAACACACCTTAGTAGTAACATTCACCTACAAACGCACAAATTCCACGTAACTGTCACAAATGGTACACATTCTATCACACATTCGGGTCATTTGTCCGTTAGTCAAGTGCCTTCCAGAATGTCACGTTGTTATTATGTATCCTTGGATATTAGCAGTGCGCTATTTATTCCCTATGCTATTCAATGGGGCAAGCTTTCTATTGTTCTTTTAACTCACTTCCAATTCTAGCGTGGTTGTTGCCATGGTGACATTATGGAAAGCTAGCGGTAGAATTAGGGTAATTCTCATGCATACAGATCTGGGATGCTATTTAATAGTAATTCTTTAATGGTCAATATCCCCTTTATACATGATTTTATGAATTTTATCGGCTATTGACTATATATTGGAGATTCTCGCACACTAATATACTTAATAGAGTGAATCTCCGCTCCCATGATCTATTAATTAATGGAATTTTAGGAATGTTATAAATTGTATAAAAATGACAATTTATTAAATTCATTAAAATATATGAATTTAAATTTATTCCCGTAAATTTTATTATTTAATGTTAAATAGACACAATTTTATTCCAGAACGTGTCTGGGGACTGGGATCCTTGATTCTAGGAATTTTGACCTTTTAAGAGTATCGGTAAGTGCTACGATATCTTAATCGACTAGAATTTTAAAGGATCTAAAATTTCGACAGATTTTATAAATATTAATAATTAATATTTAGGATGGGCACCAGTTTATTCCAGAACTTGTCTGGGGACGTTAACCACTGATTCTAGAATTTGTCTTTCAAGTATATCGGTGGGTGCCGCGATATCTTAATCGACTAGAATTACAGATGGTCAAAGGGTTTAACAGATTTATTTTGCGTTATACGCTACTGTTAAAAGGACATCACGCTACTATATGTATTATTTAATATACGGTATGAGAGCAATATCGCACGAAGCAATGTCAGTGAGAAGAGGCAAGTCGTTTCCAAGGTCTACCCAGAGCTTGGTTTAGCCGAGACACGAGGATCTGAATTTTGCATTCCTAATACTCTGCTTACCAATAATACTTAAATATAGTAGGAGCTTTATTGTACTTTAATAAGTACGGATATTTCATCTTACTGTAGTCACGTATTTATAATATGATACGGACAGTAAGGAAAGAGAAAAAGAATTATTTCTCGCCGTCGCACTAAATATAATATATAAGTAATTAAGTAATAAACACTAATATATTGCACTAATCTACTAAATAATCGCTAAAATATCATTCTACTAAATAAAATTAAAGAAAACGATTATAATAAAATTACATAATAATACATACATAAATATAAAATAATAAGAATATAAAATAATATGGTCACACACCCACTCCAAACGCTGTTACGTTGGGGAGTCCCTAGATGTTTGTTGGATTAGGGAGGTGGTCGTGGGAAGAGTATCTTGCCTTCCATAGTTTCCGGAGAGTTCTCTGTCCCTTTCCAGTAAACATAAACGACCAACTGGGCGATTGAGCTGCTGTGTCTCGAAGACAATTCCCGGTTTCTTGAAGTTACGTCGCATGACGACGAGTTCTACTGATCGCACTAAACCGTCATCCGAGATGTGAGTCTCGATGATACGACCTGTCTGCCACCGCTTACGTGGAAGATCTACATCCACAATAAGAACCATGTCTCCAGCGCTGACGTTTTCTTGCTGCGCAAACCACTTAGTTCGAAGTTGTAGCGTGGCCAGATAATGTTTTTCGAAATGGTCAGCGAAACGACGGGATAACAACTGCATGAGTTGCCAAGTTTGCCGGCAGTATTCGTCTCCGTCTGTGATTTCCGATTATGGGAGCATGGCTACAGGCTTCTTCAGTAGGAAATGCGCGGGTGTTAGCGCTTCCAGGGAATCGGGACTCGATGAGACTGGCATAAGCGGTCTCTCGTTGAGATAGGCGGCGATTTCCTCCATTAACGTCCGCAAAAGTTCGTCGGTGAGATACGCGCGGCAAGGCACTATAAAGTGAAATGCGGTCTTCACACTTCTTATTAATCTCTCCCAACTTCATCCCCACCAAGGGGCTTCGGCGGCGTTGAAGGTCCAGCTAGACGCTGTTACTCGTAGCTGATTGTCCACCTGTCTTTGGTTCCAATCTTTGACGTAAGCTTTGATTTCATTGTTGGCACCAATGAAGTTTGTTCCCTTATCAGATCTCATCGTGTTACTAGTGCCAAAGCGAGCGATCTGTCGTCGTAAGCTTAATAGAAAGCTGTTGGTAGATAAATCGTTCACCATATCGAGATGGATAGCTCTACAAGTCATACAAACAAAGATGACATACCATCTCTTGACTATAGTCCTAGCACGATATACTTCAATAGGGCCAAATAAATCTACACCGGTATTAGTAAAGGGTGGTTCATAGAAGCTTACTCTTTCCCTAGGTAATTCTGCCTCTCTCTGTGTTAAAGGCCTACTGAATGCTTTCCTACAGGGTATGCAGTTCCTAAGAACTTGGTTCAGAGCTCTACGGGGTTTATAAAAATAATAGCGAGTTCGAATTTCGCTAAGAACTCATTCTCTACCAGCATGATAAAGTTTGCTGTGAACATCTACAATCATCTTGACTTGTATTTCAAGATTTCTAATGAGTATGGGGAACTTAGTGTCAAAGGATAATGGAGCATTCGTTAATCTTCCTCCAATACGTATCAACCCATCTATCATTGTGCTAGAGAAACGATCCCTTAAGCGCATCTGTGGATTTCTCAACAACAGGAAATACTTATCGGAATCCTCATAGCATTGCAGGAGTCTCAGCATCTGCTTGTTGGTTTCTTCATGCTCCTGATAACTGATCTTCTCCTTCAGAAACCTATCGGATATCTTATATTTGGGAAGATCTTTAACAACATGGACCTGCACCGATGTTAGTGGAGTGGTATCACTTTTGGTCTTCATTCCGGAGTAGTGATGGTGAAAACATCTTTTTAAATATGTAACGGCCTTACAGAGCCGATTCCAGAAACTGTAGTGATGTATCGCTCTCTGCAGGAGAGGTGAGAGTCCTTGCGAGACGTCTGGTATTCCAGATTTCCAATCCTTCTCATGGATTTCCACAACAAGTTTATTTGTGGCTGTGGGTTTCTGATCCAAAGTGTCGTCTCCGGAAGTATGTAGTACAGACAGATCTACCATGGGTTTGAATAACTTCGATTTACTCGCCCGAGTTTTAGGTTTGACTTTCTCCGCTCCCTTGGCCTGTCTAATCTCTGCTGTAGTAAGATGAGGAGGCCATTCTTCTTCTTCTTTGTAGAGGAAGTTGGGTCCACCTAACCAGTCTGGAGTATCTACCTTTTCTTGTGGAGTTGCTCCCCTGGAGGCGATGTCTGCTGGATTAATCGTTCCGGGGCAATGTCTCCATTGATCCATCGTTGTGCGACTGAGTATAATGGCTACTCTGTTGGTAACGAAGACGCTGAATTGACAGACTTCATTAGTTATATACTCCAACACGAGTAAAGCATCGGTCCAATAGACAGTTTTCTCCAGTGGATAGTCGATCTGTTCTGTTACATTCCGGCCGATGGCTGTAGCGTATAGAGCCGCTTTTAACTCTGCTCGAGGAACTTTCAACTTATTGTTTATCAATGCCTTAGAGGTAACCAAGGCGACTTTGATTCCGTCCAGAGTTTCCACCCTTAGGTAGGCTACTATACCTATTCCCATATCGCTGGCGTCTCCAAACACATGAAGTTGATAGGAATACGTAGGGAGAACATGACCAAAATATGAATGGGAAATTATAAAGTTCTCGATGGCTGGTAGAGAATCTTCCCATTTCATCCACTTCTTTAATAATTCTTCCCTTAAGTGGATCGTCCCATGAGTGGTTTTCAAGCCACATTTGTTGTACTAAACTCCGAGCAATCAATATAACTGGGCTAATAAATCCCAATGGATCGAAATAAGTGCTCAGGATACTTAAACAAATCCGTTTAGTCCGAACTGGATTATCTCGCTGTTTTAGTTGGAAAAACAGGATATCTCTTTCTGTGTCCCATTTCAAACCAAGGGTCTTAGTTTCTGGGAGATCATCTTTTATTAGATCTAGGTCTTTCGCTCCTCGATCTTCTACCGGGATCGACTCCAGAAACTCACGGGAGTTGCTGGTGAATTTAGTTAATCGAAATCCACCTCTTTTTAAGCACTCTACCGTTCCTTTAGCGACGTCAATGGCTTCTTCGACTGATGGAAGGGACTTTAGATTATCGTCCATGTATATATCCCGCTTGATGTTGTCAATCACCTCTTTAGAGAAGGCTTCTCGAGAAGGCTTCATCTGCAGTGGTGCGCACCACTGAACAGGCGTTTGAAGGGCTTGAGATTATCCCAAAAGCCTGGATGGTCATCCAGTACTCCACCGGTTTCTGGTTGAGGTCTCCTTCAGGCCACCACAGAAATCGTAGGCTATCTCGATCCCTATCCAGCGCCTTGACTTGTAAGAACATGCCTTCTATATCTGAGGCGAAAGCAATTGAATATTGTCTTAATCTTAAGAGTATTCCCAACAAGGATTGGAGTAAGTTGGGTCCGGGTAACAATTCGGAATTAAGGGATTGGCCCATATAGAGGGTGGAGCCGTCAAACACCACTCGTACCTCATGGGGTTTACCAGGTTTGGGAACGTAATGGTGAGTTAAATAATACGTTCTCTCAGTTATAGGTGTTTCTTCCGGTACTAGCTCCGCATATCCCTTGCTAATAAATTTCTTCAACTGCGTTTGATACATTTCTTTAGCTGAAGAATTTGCCGTAAGGCATCGATGTAGTTGAGCAATTCTTTTCTCCGCCAAGGGTCTGTTGTTTACGAACTTTGGTTCTCGCTTTCGGAAAGGTAGACCGATCTCATATCTACCTTGATCTTTAAGAAAACGTGTAGTTGTCTCTTGGATCTGCTTGGCTCTTTCTTCCTCTACCGATAGGGCCTTATCGTAGGAATTGGGCTCTACAGCCTCTTGAGTAAAGAATCGTACGGCGTGTTCATCCCGAGTCTTGGCATTATAACGTTCAATGACGTCATTAAGTTCGTCGTTATAGTCGTCTCGTTCTGATGGAAAAAGGAGCTGACATAAGTGCACTTGGTTTTGCCAAGTCTCGTTTTCCTTAAGGAGATCTATGGTATTCTCCTCATCGAAAAGTTGGTGGACATTGTCATTATCTGAGGAGTATGGTGTTCCCTCAGTTGGATCGTCTAACTCACTGCTCTCGACTTCCCATTTTCTTACCTGATATACCTGGTCTTTCAGTAATCTTTCCATGAGAGTTCTACGGGAAGGGCCAGTAAAGTACCAACCCACTCTAGTTCTTCCCGCATAAGCTTGTAGTGGTTGCGGTTGAGCAGGCCGTTTCTCCAATGTCTCGAGCGCTTCATGCGCGTTTTGACCGATGAGTATTTGCACTCCAGGGTAATCGGTGTTGAATCTAGGTATTTCCAGCTGCTGGGTGAAATCGTCCTCATCCCAGTTATAAGGTTCCACTTGGGTGGTGGCGAAGTTCTTTATCGCCACCATTTTTACTGACCTTATACTATGTTCTCCTAGTTCATCCTGGGGGGTGGACAACGCACCTACATAATAATCCGCTATTACTGTAGATTTCCAAACCTGCATAATTCCTGACATGTTTAGCTTAGTTCGGAACTTGGGTTGTCCAGCAAAGATGTCTTCGGCTAGTTCTTTGTTGATGAATGTTCTTGTACTACCGGAGTCAAGGAGGGCGTTCACTACATAACTCCTTTTAGGTCCGTGGACCCTTACCTGTACTACAGGAAATTCTCGGATTCCTACATTGGAAGGTGGCGCTTTCCAAGATGGTTGTCGATCAGAAGTAGTTAGGGTGAGGTCGCTGTCTGTGTCTTTTTCATACATAAGTGCTCGATACACTGCGGTATTTATCATGTAACAGGATTCATCTTCGTCAGAGAATTCATCTGTATAGAATCCTTCCATCTCAGAACTTTGGTCAGTGTCGTTCACATCACTGAATTGGACATGTAGTTCGGAATCACTTACCTGACTCTGGCTGTTTCGCTCAAATTCAGTGTGCAACAAGATATGATGTTTCGCACCACACTTTGCACACCTTGTGTCGGAGTAACAGGTTCGCCGTTGGTGTCCTTGTCTGAGGCAATTATAACACAACCGCTTATCCCACATGACTTCTCGTCTCTCCGTTAATGATTTCTTCAGGAATTCATCACACATATTCAAACGGTGGGTCCCGTCACATAACGCACATTTCGGTTTGATGTTACTTACTTTATTTTGAATAACATTGTGCACACTCGTTCTTTCTTCGGGCTTTCTCACCTGAATTCTCTTGGGAGACGTAGGAGGAGTTTTTCTTATCTGTTCTCTCCTGTCATTGGTTCGAGACTTGAATTTACTTACCTGTTCTTTAGGCGTTTTATTGACATAATAAGATCTTTCAGTGTCTTTCCCGCTATCCTCTCCTTGAGAAGTCTGGCTTTCGCCGTCGTCTGTATAACACACTGGTGTTACCTTTCTCCTAGAAACGGGTTTCTCACTTACCTTGTTTTCCGGTGTCTTCTCTCTGGACTGTTTTAGGAGCTGTAATTTCGCTTCTCCATCTAAGAATGACATGAGATCAGCCATGGTAGGGTCTCGTCGTTGTTGTTCCATCATATATAACACTTTCTTATCCCAGCGTGTACCTACTCCACCCTTCGGTAAAGTAGAAGCCACGGCTCCAATAACCATAGAACTCTGATATTCATGAGACTTACCTAACCAATCTAATTGTCTACAGATCTCTTGAATCTCATCGGAAAACTCTATTATCCCGCTGCTAATGAACTTTCGGGGCGCTACTAATTTTGCATACAAATATTTAGCTATGTTATTCCTATTACCATACCTGATGTTTAGTGTATCCCAAACTTGTCTTAATCCGTCTGGATGTCCAATAAACTTTAACGCCATTAACTTGGGAGATCCTTCCAAGCACTCGATGAGGAATCTAAGTTTCTCTCCATTAGATAGTACAGAGTTCTGTATGTTATCTTTATAATATTCATTAAAAGGTAACCATTTCATCTCATCTCCATTGAACTTGACTATCTCCTCCCACCTTTACCGCTTGACGGGCTTCGGTTCTAGCCATTTGACGCGTAAAGCTTTCTTGGGCCATCGTGTTATTTAATATCGAGTTATCGGTATATAAATTTCTCGGATTATGATCAGGTCTATAGGGAATATCATTATCAACAGGTCTATAATTACCCTTAATAGGGTTCACTATAGGAATTTCTACTTCGCTAGCAGTATATATGCGTGTAGGCTCCACACCTTCCGCATGAAATACTACAGACCTAACAGGTTGACACATTGTTACCGGGGTTGGTGGTATACCCTTTTGTGTATTTACTAATTTATCGCGTTCTAACGCTATACTTTGCTGCACTTCTTGCAACTCTAACCTACTCTCTCTAATTGTTCCCTTTAACTGCTGCACAGTTCCCTCCATCTCCTGGGCCTGCTGAGAGGAGCGAGAATGTTGTTCCCTCAGCTGTCCGAGCAGGAGACCCATCTCCCGTCGTCCCTCATCTACCCACTCGACCGCCGAAGCGGGAGGCGCCAACGTTGTAGCGGGCGGACGAAGGACAACGGGTGACAAGTCATGAATATTTCGCTCGGAGTCCAGGACAGGAACAATTTCAGGGGTGGTTCTGTGGGGCACAGGTAGCTTCGTGCTGTGCAGAGGGAATTTAGAGGTAGGTTCAGGGAGTACAGGTGTCTCTATCACCGAAGGGGTGGCTTCGAGAACAGGCCTAATTATTTCAGGCTCATCTACTATAGTAGGGAGTCTTTCTATGTTAATTATTTGGTCTATGGGTTCTGTACTACCTAAGTCTGTGCTAGCTAGTTGCCTTCTAACAGCTGGGGGCAAATCAGGCATTTCTGACGGTGGGACATTCTTTTACGTCTGCTTAGGCGAGATCGATTTCCTCCGCCTTCAGGATCGGTGGTATCGCCTTCCTCAGATGATGTATATCCCTGTCTTTTGGGAGTTGATCGACTCATCATCTGCATATTACTAGCTGTTAACTGTTTATTAAAGTTGTCTTGCCTCTCTTGAAGATTTTCCAACTCTAGTTGGGTTGTCTCTTCAGATGCCCTCCGTTCTGCTTCTGCCACTGCCTCTGCCACTGCCGCTTTTCTTTCCGCTTCTGCCGCTGCCACTGCTGCTGCCACTGCCGCTTTTCTTTCCGCTTCTGCCGCTGCCACTGCTGCTGCCACTGCCGCTGTCTTTCTATCTTCTATACGTTTTTTCTTTACTTGTTCTTCTTGAACCTTAGCGATGTGGATGCTTTCATCAAATTTAGCTTGGTTCGCAGCTATCCTATCCACATCGATTGCGTCCAACACAAGCTTGGCTCCTTCACTTTTAGGGCTAAGTCTCTCTAGTCTTCTCCTCAACTCTTCATCTCCTACAAAACGTTGATAGTCCGACAGATAGATGTCAATAGCATCCCTCTTATGCGGTTTCTCTGCTGTCGCTTCACTTTCCACTTGGGAAAATGTAGCGTCTGTTGATTCTCCATGGGTTGAGCGCTCATCCAGTTGAACTTTCCACTGAGCCGTTCCTTGAACCTGGAGACTCACCCGTTGAAACCAAGTCTTTACGGCAACTTGCAACAACGTGTCTTGACTTCTTTTAGAAGCCTCCTCAAAGGCCGATAAGATTAGCCTGATTCGCAGAATTCTTTCTCTAACTTGATAAAGCAGCTGTCCCTGCACTTGAGGTCCTTGGGGTTGTTGAAACAGTTATTCCTTTAATCGCTCCATAGAGCTGAAGAATCCCTGTACGTATCCGGCTGCGGACCTCTTCCACACAGCTGGATCGATGGTTTCCTTGGTTACTCCCATCCTATGTATGTCTTCCCAGGCAGCTTCTGATAAATCAAACGGGAGTCCGGGTCCAGGGAAGTTCCATTGCGACTCGACAATAGACTTCAGTTCTTCCCTTGTGTATCCCGCATAACTATCTTTAGTCGATCGCTTATTTCTCGCCCAATCGATCTGGTGTTCTTCCACCGCAATCAATAACCTAGTGAGTACGGCTGCAGGAAGGATGAGAAGGGGATCCGAATAAACCGCATCCGTCATCTTTGCTCCGCGCTCGGGTGTCAGCTCTACAGTATCCTCACTACTGGAGCTGTCGGGCCGTTGAGAAATAAGTACTTGGCTCGCGGGTTGTTGCTGTTCCGCTGCTTCTTGGTCCCGCTTGACCTGAGCTCGAGTGCCTATGATAGACCTACGATGTTGGACTAGCCTAGGGTCTGATATTACTACGGGAGGGATGATCTTTCTTACAGTAGGAGGTGAGTTGAACTTCGGTCCTACACGTTCCACACTCCTGTCTGGGTCACATATGGTTGTATCTAGGAGACTGTCTGACAGGTTTTGCTTTGTGTCAGACATGTTGATTTGCACAGTTGAATGCCTACTGCTATGTTACAGTTAAAGCAAATCTAGTAATTCAGTATCAACTGATAGCCTAGTAATTAATTACCGATATCGTCACTAAATGTAACTTGATATATATATAATATATTAGAATACCGGTATGCTTATAGTATATATATAAGTATTATTACAGACTAGGTTTGTCACAGAATACCGGTATATAATTCCAGCACAAATATATATAAATATATAATAGGCCTATCGTGGATACCGGTATGCAGTTTACACTTATAGTATATATAAGTATAATTATTAACTAGAATTAATTACAGAATACCGGTATAATTTCAGCCTAAATCTATAAATATATAATAGGCCTCTCGTGAATACCGGTATACAGCTTACACTTATAGTATATATAAGTATAATTATTAACTAGAATTAATTACAGAATACCGGTATAATTTCAGCCTAAATCTGTAAATATATAATAGGCCTATCGTGAATACCGGTATATCAATTATTTTTAGAATAATTGAATTTCTGAAATTTTAGGGGTTACTTGGTTACTTTGCTTTACTCTATTACCGTTATTTGAGCAGTAGTCCAACTGATATTTAGACCTAATTGATGTATGGCAGGCCTACTATTTATAAATCGTTTGAGTTGATTTATAATATATCTATACCCGTTAAAATGGGTTTTTGTCAATATTTGAAATAAATGTTATTATTTCTGGGGGAGTCACTACACAGAAGCTGTGCGCTCTCAGTGAAGTGCTACTTGTTGGACACTAAAACAAATAATTCTAATTTACCTAAGTTACTTAATACTACAAATTACGTACAATTCGGGGTGAGATTACAATCTCTAAATAAACACAAAAATTACAAGTACGAATTTTTAGGGTATTTTTACAAGAAGTCTACTAACCAGCCAAACAAAGGGTTAGAATATCTGGTTATTACAACGGACAGGTTACTACGGTATTTGAAAATAATAAGTAGTAGTAAATATACTGCGTTGTCCAGATAGAAAAATACCACCGTCTGACGACTTATAGCCGTGGCGCTATAAGTACTACGTTATGTATCACGGAGTGTTCCTACCTAGAAGTTAATTACCGCGGTCTACCAGAACCAACGTGCCTATTAACCACTTTACAACACAAATATACTGCCTACACACTAATCACCTTCGGAAAGCACTGTACACTAAACCCTAAATTAGTTACAAGTACTTATATAACAAATAATCAATAGTTAAAAATACTTGAACAGCCAAAAGAACCACGGTATCTGCTGGAGTGACCGGGGCACAAAATCACCAGTCTTTACCTACGCCAAGCAGCCCTGATGTAGTACCGGGGTTAGTTTAACTATAACGGTATATATAACAAGCACAATTACTGTAGGAATAAACTTGGGGATATGAATGTTGCGAATAATCGCATAAACTCTGAATAATAAATATTACGCTACGCGTACAGACTACTCAAACAAAATGCAGACCAAATACTGACAGACTACTATCAAGCCCAAACAAACTACGGTATATGCAGACTCCGAAATGGTTAGTTAGTATGCGTTCTAACCGAGTAGTACGACTTATTCTTTCGAGGGGGTTTACCTCACAGCTCTGGAAGCCCCTACGTTCCCAACTGGCACTTTATCGGACATACACTCTACACACACCGAAATCTCTCAAGATCTAACAACAGCCAGACAAAATCCAGCCTACAAATTATCTAAATAAGAAATATTACGCTACCCGTACAAACTACACAAACCAAGTACAGACCAAACGCTGGCAGACTACTATCAAGCCTAAATAAACTACAGTATATGCAGACTCCGAAATGGTTAGTTAGTATGCGTTCTAACCCAGTAGTACGACTTATTCTTTCGAGGGGGTTCACCTCACAGCACTGGCAGCCCCTACTTTCCTAACTAGTACTTTTTCGGACATACGCTCTACACACACTACAGTCCCTTCAGACTTAACAACAGTCAGACAACAGTCCAGCCTACAAATTGTCTGTACAATCTGAGCAGGCTTACACGCCTTCTGCTCAATATTAGCCTACAAATAAATAAAACTGACAGAAATAGGCCTAAGTAAAATCCCAATAAAAACCAGGCGTCCCCGATTAATTATTAAGACCTACTGGTATATAATAATCAAAATCGAATAATACTGCTGTACCTGTACTGCTGTAGGTACTAGTCCGGGTGGTTAGGTAGTCAGGCCTACTGGGTACCGGTTGGCCGGTACTTCAGCTTTATTGCCTACTGCAATACAGAAGCTATATCTGTTATTGTTCGCGCTTTCAGACCTTTAGCAGTTTAACCTGCTAAATTGGGATGTCTCTTAGATGATAGATCGTCTTTAGCCTATGACAAGTATTTGATACACTACATTAGCCGAAGCCAGTCTATGCGTGATCATTCACCCGCTGGATATACCCGGGAGACTGGATTCAGAAGCCTAACCGTATTGCGGGGTAGGCCTACTGTATTATTCGACTGATCGTAATATATAATCTCTGACAAATATTATTCACTTTCGGGAAATATTAACAGTTCCTTTAGGACGTGGCGCTCTAAATATGTAAACAGAGTTATGACTTAAACTAGACACAATGGGATGGCTATAGATTCACGTATATGGCGCATTCTTTAGGAGATGCTTTGTTATCAGTCACAATCATACACAATACTGCACAATGCTGCACACTGATCTGCCGACCTTCACTAATTTTAGTCACATATAAAGAGAACAACAGACAATACATGTAGGGCCTATAAAATAGCATTAGATTCACTTCAAACCACTTAATGTAAGTCGCAATCGTTATATGTAACCGGTCTCTCTAACCTTTAGTATATCAAGAAGATTGGGGTGTCTGATTATTTATCAGTGTTCCAAATATAATATTCCATCAACAAATATAATGAATAACCGACAGTAAATAGCAGTACAAAGTTTAAGGTGTGAATGGTTATGAATGCAGTGAGTTTCGTTATGATTTGGTATGATTAGTTAAGGTTCGGATTGATAACAGATATACGTTCTATAATTAAGCCCACCAATGTTGGGCTAAAGACCGAAACACGGAGGTTCCAAAGCCGGTGTTGTAGGCTGTGGACAAAATCACATACTGACTCAACTCCACGAGTTTCTATATACAATCTCTAACTCAGAGGCAAAAAACGCTCTGATTGGTCGACCGAACAAAGAAGGAACAGGGAACAACGAAAAGCTCCAGTGTACAGCACCAGCTGTTAGCCGTCGTCACGGCAGCTACACTGTTTCAAGAGGATCCGGCGCATTGCGTCACAGAACTGCCAATCATGTCCGCCAAAGCACACATACAGAAGAAATGGCTCCCATATCCTCCAAAACACCAGTACAGCAAGGACACGGCCCCTTATGCCTGTTAAACCAACTACAACTTTACGGGGAAAACAACCGGCCAATTCCGCAAAAGCCTTTACAGTATCTAATCTACCGTACATCGTTATAGTTGAACTTAATGTACTAACTCTACTGTACCAATACTGCTTGACACTGCTACACACTTCAACTGGCAGTAGTTAGTTACCTTGTCGTGATGGTTGTTCGGCTCGGTTCGATTTCCAATTCCAACTGTCTCTAAGTTTATTAAAAACTTGTCTATTTCCAATCAACCTATGAAACCAGAGTTGATGACGCACCCGCCATATCAAAGCATAATTAGTTAATTTTCGCTTTTTTTCTCTCAGACCTTAACATTCCTACACGTCCATGATAAATTGAAATGGCCAGATTTCAGATAACGCACTGCAAAAACCGTTATGTTAAAAAAAAATGTTAAGTTCCCTTCTGCTCCTCTGGCTGGAAACGACACGACAGCTTCGTATATTCCCTAGCTGTCTGATCCTTGGTGGAAGGAGATTCACATCTGGCTGTTAACACATATGTTTTTATCTGTGTAGTCTGATTCCTATTTCCTAGTGCCGAGGCACCAGGTACTAACTACAGTGTATATTTTTGATGTCGTATAAGCTGCGGCCTGATACCCAGGGCAGGTCTAGACTCCAGTAGATTATACAGTACTAATCAATTCATTTTTAGTTGACTTGGCCTGACTTAGCTCAGCTCACTTTTCTATACAGTTGCCATTTCAGATACCTTACCCATTTTCCATTTAAGCCTTATCCATTTTTAGTTGATAAATAATTCAATTTAAATTTCTGTCTGGCAGCGTGGCAGGTAAAACTGTTTGATATGATTTGATTGGATAACATGGCTTAGCCCATGTCCCACATGATACACAATATTTTTGAAGTTGAATATTTTGACCAGAGAATGATGAGTGTAACTTCCCTCTCGGCCTCTCTCTGTGACAAAGTTGCCTGCGAAGTTCTAGACTTCCGTGACGAACTTCTAAACAAATTATATAAAAACTGTATAACCAAAAGATTAAGGAAAATTTAGAGATTTGAGAGTTCCACAGTTTGGTCAATGGTTCCACAAATCGGGATTTTAGTTAAGGGGGGGGGGGGGGGGGGGTCACTAATTAACTAAACATTTTCATCCCATTATTTAATTTAGGAGATGGATTTTATCCAAAGTAATTGAAGTTTTGCACACTTGTATACAATAATGTGTAAAAAAAATTTCAAAAATTTTTTTTCTAAATTTTTAATTTTAATAAATCAACATAATTTATGCAATAATTTTTTTAAATCCAAAGGCTTTTAGAGGGATGGGCATCAAGGGATGGTCATCAAGGGACCCGGAGTTTCGACAGAGTTTCGACAGATTTCGCAATTTTTGGCCAAAAATTGCAATATTTTGTTAAATATTTCACCTATAACAAAAAAAATCAAAAAAGTGGTAAAAGGAGGTGTTAAGCATCACCCATTCATCATTCGTGCCAAATTTCACAATTTCATTCGTTCGTTTTTGGAAAAGCCCCTGTATTTTGAAATTTAAAATTTGCATTCTTCAGAAAACGCATTTAAAGTTTATCGTTACTTACTTAGTTGTTCAATGACAAAACCAACAACAATAGTTTAACAATAAATTAACACAATATAGTGGAGCACAATTCTAAATGTTATCTGTTACTAAAGATTTGATTTAATTTTTGATTTGATATATTTTTTGATTTATACCGAGTTGGTCATACACATTAACACTTGCATTAAATTAAACTGACAGTTAAGCATTTTATAATTTAAAAATTTGTATTAAAGGAAGGGATTTAGTTTTTGAGTGTTGATAGTGCACTGTTAGTAGTTGACAGTAGCCGAAGCTAGTTTTGTCAACTGCTATCAACGGCCAGTTCGGGGGGGGGGGGGGGGGGGGTGGTGGTGGTGGTGGTGGTGGTGGTGGTGTGGTTAGCCTATCCAACCAGCAACAGCAACGTTATGCAGACTGTATCGTTAGGGTATTTTAATTAATTAATTAAAATATATTAATATTTAAAATATATAATATCGGATATTATATTTGAATTAATTCAAATGTTAGAATTCACACAACCCAGCTGAAAATTTTATTGCAAGGGTTTTCCGGGTCGCTGATTTTATTTCTGAGGTAAGTCAGTTTTCTCATATGACTGCGTCATGTCTGTTTGAATTGGTGACGGTCTGTCCGTCAAAATATGACCGACATCTTAACAGACAATGTGGATGACGTAATACTTGACAATTGACATCGGAAATGAAATCACCAACCATTAAAACGCTCATATCAAAATTCTAAGATAGTTGGTATGGTTTCCTATTACTTTGACAGACAGATCCTTGGACAGGCAGAAAAACCGACAGACAGACATCCAGGTAGGTTAGAACTGAAATCACGACTGACGTCGTGATCCGAATGACGACTGTTCATAACTGACGTCGGAAATGAAATCAGCAGCCAGGATAACCCCCATAACAGAACTTATAGCTGGGTGGAATGCTTTCATAAATTTTGACTGACAGACAGACGGACATACAAACTGACCGACAGACAGACATAATATACTTCTCTAAATATGAAAATCGAAATGGAAAGGGATATCAGCGACCTGGAAAACCACAACAAAAAAGTTATAGCTTGATGGTATGATGTCCTTATATTTTTGACGGACAGATTGTCGGACGGACAGACAGACTGACAGACATAAATATTTATATAATAGTTTTCGTTAAGTGAAAACTGACGTCTATAATGAAATCAGCGACAAATGAAAACTCCCATTACAAAACGTTTAGCTATGATGAAAGCTTTTGTTATATTTAGACAGACAAACTGTAAGAAACACAATCCCAGACGGACACTTTCTACAAACACTTACACAGAGTAAGGTTAACATAATCACTCATAACTGTTGAACTACATTAGCTATTAACAAACGGTTTGACGTTTTGAAATCCTCATAAAAATCTACACAAGACGCTAGAGGGGATTGTAATTGAAAAATTTATTTTTTCTTTTTTTTTCGGAATTAGTGAACCCTGAAGTGTTATTGTTAATTTATAGCTTTATAGAATAATATATAGGCCCTATACTTTCTATTGATATACTTTATAATTACATGCGGAATTATAAGTGAGATATTTACCTACGCATTAGAACACTTTTTTCAGTTATATTAAATATTGGTACCGATACCGCGCGGGGCATACTGTATACTAGTTAGACATATTTCTTTTTTGCACTTAATATAATATCAGTATTATTACAGTTCTGGACTACTTCTACCGGGTGTTCCATAATGATTGCCCCCCCCTCCACCGGGCATCGGCCAAAACTGCCAGACATGCACTTTAGTGTAATATCTCGAAAGATAATTTAATTCTGAGCTTGCATGCAAAAATTTAGGGTCCAATACAAAAGTATAAAAATTTTATAGACTATTCTTTAAACCTATCTTATTTTTCAATATTTTTGATTTAATCACAATTAAAAAAATATAATTTATCCAGCGTTAGTCATTAGCTTTGCCTTTCCCCTGTTTCCCCTTTGCAACACGGGGAGCTCCTCGATAGTGGCAAAGGATGTTGGCCTTTAAAAGGGCCGTTTTGGTTTGAGTTCAGTTTGATTATGCCACAGAATCACGACCCTCTCTAAAAGTAACTTCTCTGATCCTGTCAACCATACGTTTTTCTTCAGAATCATCGAAGATTGCACTGGAACTTGTCATTTTAATTACTTCTTGGTAGGCCTAATTCCGAAAAATTACCAAAGAAACACTAATACCGGTAACTGAATACTGTAATATATTGCAATACAGCAAAAGTCAGGCAGTAATAATTGTTTATACAGGGCTGCAAATCTGATCACTAACGCTGGATAAGTTATATTTTTTTAATTGTGATTAAATAAAAAATATTGAAAAGTGAGATAGGTTTGAAGAATGGCCTACAAAATCGTTATACTTTTGTAAAGGACCCTAAATTTTTGCAAGCAAGCTCAGAATTAATTAGGTTGAGCTGTAATGCAACTGTAATTACAATGTAATTGTAATTGCAATGTTGTAATATTACGGTTTTGTTCAGAAGTGGAAAAAATAAATTTGCAGGTAACTTAAGTCTGCCTGTTCAATAGAAGTGGATTAGATGTGAGAGCGAGTGTCAGGGGCAAGTATGGCTGAAATGGTTTGCGCTACTGATACGGCCTGAAACGCCAAAACGTAGGTATAGCGCTACTATACTACTACTACTACGGGCATGCTGCATTGCAGCTGCATTATATATATATTACATATATATTAAAAATGCTGTGCCGTCTTGTCGACGTAATTGCTCCGCCACAACTCCCCATCACCCATGACATTTGGTAGGTCATCCGGTTGATGATGCCATAAATAATCGAACTTTGAGGTTCCGTTATATTTTATGGCATTTCCTAATCCTGAGCATTCAAGGCTTCCCATGCCTTCCCCTTACGTATCCGAAGGTCCACCTGACTTTCGGATCCATGATCCCATGTAGCAGAAGTTATCCACGTGCGCGAACATGTGAATGACGTATAGCCCTGGTTCAATCCCCGCCCGGTGCCGTGCGTCTTCATTTTTTCCATTTCTGAACCAAACCTTAATATTACATCATTGTAAAAAAAGAACAATACATCAAACAATCATATAAATATTGAGCAACAACATAACATATAGGATTACCCCTAAAGCTTTGCAAATTATTTCCAAGGCGGTCCTTTATGTATCTGATATTTCTTTATATTATATTTTTCAATAATAATATATACCACTCAGTCACTTACAAGTATATAAATATACTATTTCACAAATAGCATAAAACTAATGTACACCATGACCCGTAATATAGTTTCATTTTCTGATGACACGGACCCCCCCCCCCCCCAGATTTTTCTACAAATATTTATAATATTGCTTGAAATTTGAAATACCACTAGTTCCACTCACCGTGGTTGACCCCATGAAGCCGGAATTTTGGATTTTGCCTTTAAATTTTTTTTATAAGCGTTTTAAAGTCTTTTTTTTCTTTAAAGTTTTTTGTATTTTGCTTAATCGCACCCTCCGTATCGTGGCCATTCTTCACATTAGTCGTAATTTCTTCATATCATTAAAAAGCTTGCGTTGCAAGGATTCCAAACATGTAACAATATCTGAATTTCGTTGAGAAACAACTGAGATATAGGCGTTCAAAGATTGCAAGAATTATCGTTCTCTGCAGGCCATTTATTCTATTTAATAATACACAAAATTCTAGAATGTGTTATTTATTTTATAAGTTGGTTGGCAACAGCGGTATTCCTATCCAATATATATATTGCATAGCTATTCATACTTAAACAAAATGTTCCAGAACATCGTGTATTTATTAAATGGAATAAATGGCCTTCAGCGAACGATACTTCTTGCAATCTTTGAACACATAAGTTCAGTTGTTTCTCAACGACATTCAGATATTGTTACATATTTGGAATCCTTGGAACGCAAGCTTTTTAATGATATGAAAAAATTACGACTAATGTGAAGAATGGCCACGATACGGAGGGTGCGATTTCGCAAAAGACACTTTTTTAAAACGCTTATAAAAAAAATTTATAGGCAAAATCGAAAATTCCGGCTTCGGGGTCATCGACGGTGAGTGGAACTAGTGGTGTTTCAAATATTCAAGCAATATGATAAAGATTTGTAGAAAAATCTGGGGGGGGGGGGGGGGGGTGGGGGGGTCCGTGTCATCCGAAAATGACACTATATTACGGGACATGGTGTATATACGTACGGTACTTATTCATATTACTATGTACACGTCATTTTATAATATATAATACGTAACTTTAGTATATAGTAAATGGTTAATAAACTATTAACTTACTGAAGCACTACTATTGTATTATTATTTTTTACACTGCACACAGAGGTAATACTTAACTGCAGATTTAAAGAAATGTTGATTATCTGGGTGTTTTTTTATTTCATTTAGAGAGAGCGTTCCAATTTTTTATTCTGTTAAAAAAGAAAGTATCAGATTATATGGATTTACAATTCGGCAAGTAAAAGTTTGAAGCACTAGCTCTGATGTAGGATTTGTTGCTTAGATGTTTAGCGATAATAGAAACCCGTTGAAATTATGTGTCATTTATATCTCATTGGATATAACTGAAGTCATATATAATTGTATATTTCTGTTATCAGGTCCCTTCGTACGTGGAAATCAACGCTTATAGTGAATCTGTGTGTCAGTGACTTCTTATTTGGATTGAGCTTCGTTCAAAAGTTATTGGAATTTGTTCATCCACATACGGCATGGTCACCACGTAAGTAGAGTCAGTAGGCATACCCGCATACAGCATGGTCACCACGTAAGTAGAGTCAGTAACCATACCCGCATACAGCCTGGTCACCTGGTAAGTAGAGTCAGTAGGAATACCCGCATACAGCCTGGTCACCTGGTAAGTAGAGTCAGTAGCCATACCCACATACAGCCTGGTCACCTGGTAAGGTGAATCAGTAGCCATACTCGCATACAGCATGGTCGTCTGGTAAGTAGAGTCAGTAGGAATACCCGCATACAGCCTGGTCACCTGGTAAGTAGAGTCAGTAGGCATACCCGCATACAGCATGGTCACCACGTAAGTAGAGTCAGTAACCATACCCGCATACAGCCTGGTCACCTGGTAAGTAGAGTCAGTAGGAATACCCGCATACAGCCTGGTCACCTGGTAAGTAGAGTCAGTAGCCATACCCACATACAGCCTGGTCACCTGGTAAGGTGAATCAGTAGCCATACTCGCATACAGCATGGTCGTCTGGTAAGTAGAGTCAGTAGGAATACCCGCATACAGCCTGGTCACCTGGTAAGTAGAGTCAGTAGCCATACCCACATACAGCCTGGTCACCTGGTAAGGTGAATCAGTAGCCATACTCGCATACAGCATGGTCGTCTGGTAAGGTGAGTCAGTAGGCATACCCGCATACATCACGGTCACCATGTAAGTAGAGTCAATAGCCATACCCGCATACAGCATGGTCTCCATTTAAGTAGAGTCAGTAGCCATACCCGCATACATCATGGTCACCACGTAAGTAGAGTCAGTAGCCATACCCGCATACGGCATGGTCACCACTTATATAGAGTCATTAGCCCCTATATACAGCATTGTCACCACGTAAGTAGACGTAGAGTAAGTAGCCATGTAAAATTGTAGCATAGCTATATATATTAGTTTCGTAGTTCGTTTCATAGTCGTTTCATATTTTCATATCAAAATTAAATTTACATTATAGTAGACTCGATGAACAATGTTCTATAATATATCATATACATACAGTAGCAGCGATATACAATCAATAAATCATTTATCGATAGTTCAGATTGCATTCGACGCAATCAAATGTCATCCTTCTCCAGGGGAAAATCGACGTAAATAACAGCTGATTACTCCAAAAAATAAACTATAACCTGTTCTTTTGACTTTAGTTTATTGTTTGGTTGGAATTACGTCCCTAAGTAATAGGATTCTTTCGATTAATTGTACATTTAACATTAAGACTCGATATTAATTCGCCGAAATTAATTCCACCCACCCCCATCCGATTATAAGTTTATGTTATATAGAGAGAGTTACACATTATGTAAAAGGACCTGTCACGTTATAATTTAGTTTTATCTTATTTTTCAGAAGACAACGAACTGGTATTAAATTTTACTTGCAAAACAAATTACTTCATCTTCTACTTGAACCAAGTGACTACCATTATGTTTCTGGTCTGCATTTGTGTGGAAAGATATATAATAATTGTACATCATATAAAAGCAAACCGGATTCTATCACCAACTAAATTAAGGTAAATAGCAGGAACTGTGTGGATATATTATTATATTGATATTTTCTTTATTTATATAATATTTTAATAATTTACCCATTCTTAACGCCCACGGTTGAATATACCAATAATATAACAGTCAAAAGATGAAATTCAGGGGACTGCAGGAGACTAAGGCGGGTCTCTATAGCTATACACATAGACTGATTCTAAAACTCAGACATATGAGTTTTAGCCACCATTGAGTATAATCATCTAAAAAATGTTGACGGTTTCTTGTCATGATTGTCAACAATTATCAAGTGAACTAAATAATACTAAATAAAACCTGGAAAGGGAACAACTTATGGTACAATTTTCTATGTAAATGCAGTATAATTCAGTATTTCAGTGGGCATTGCCGGAGAAGTAAATTTTTCCTCTACCAGATCTACTTTTCCTGTAACCAGCTAAGGTAGGTCTTCCAATGTACTAAAACCTACTGTATGATGTACTGTATATAGACCAACTTGAAAGGGAAGTCTGGATGGATCTCATTTCTGCTGACAGAGCTCGCTCGACCTAGTACTAGTAGTAGTAGTGGTACTACAATTTACCTAGAACCTTTTTTTTTATTTTAATATTCGAAATACACTCTATTTTCTACATTTACAGGGCAACTGCTACAATTGTATGGATCACAGCAATAGTATTATGCTCTCCATTCTTTATTTTTTCTGGTCCGTGGAATGTACCCGGCTATCAAATATGCAATGTGGGATATCTTCCAAACGGATTTTCACCTATAATGAATATAGCAGCGACCAACATGAGTTACTGCAATATCGGAGGGAAAACACAATTTGAAGTAGCGTTTCCTATTTTTAAAATTACGATATTGTATTTAATACCCACGTGTGTGATGCTAATTTTGTACGGAAATATTCTGCGGACTTTATCATTTAGTCTGAATAACCCCATGCTCGGTATCATACAACAATCTTCTTTAACCAATAAGAATAATACTCGCCCCATCCCACAATCGAGTATCATGGCTTCCATTTTCTCTACAACTTATAAAAGGTGAGTATTATTAATAAACTTACAGACACTTATTAAACTTGTGTATAGAGGCACATTAATGAGGGATACAAACATTAATTAGAGACACAGATATATATGGTCGCAAGAATTAATGAGAGACACAAACATTAGTTAGGGAGAAATATATGGATGTGGGTTACAAATTAATGAGAGACACGTCAATATTATTAATGAGTGGTTTTAAATATTAATAAGGGGTACAAGGTATAACTTATTATACTGTAAGACTCAGCACCATATTAACCGGTATTAGAACTATTTTTATTGCAAACTAATTTTTATTCACATGGTAATGTGAAGCAGTACATATATATACATTCTTTTAATTTTCTTCAATAATACACTCAAAGGTTCTTCACTCAGGGGATACTTGGGAATGAACCATTGTTACGGTCTATTACGAATTATTTATGTTTTGTTTGTATAGGCTAATTAATACATCATAGATAATAATATGAAAAAATATATTGGAAATAGTGCAATGGCCAACATTTTTAGGATACAATTTAAGATGTATTGGGTCTGTTTGGAGCTATGTGCATCATACTTGACACAAAGAACCCGATGTAGCATTCTTGTGTATGAGCGAGAGCCATCCATCACCTGCAGTGAAAACCCAGCATGGACTCCCATATATAAGTACTGGTTCTACTCCTGATTTAAATAATTGTTCCTTATAATTCCAATGTATTCTATGTGACCTCAAAATCCGTGACAACCCATTCAAAGCTGCCTATATGCCAACCATATTTAATGAATAACCCCAACCCCATACACATATTCAAAGGTATTCATCTGAATTCCACATCCATGATCGCAAACGGCAGAAGTTAACCATAGTCTCAAGCATACCACCATCAGTTGTATTGACTAGGAAAGGCTCTTATTAAAATCTAATAGCATTCCTTTAGTGGAAACTTCATAGAGATCTACAGAAATGTATGCCACATTTGACTCCGAGAGTTTGCTTGGTCCAAAGCATTTTGAATGTTCAAAATATTGGTTTTATAATTTAAGTCAATTAAATATTAAAGGGTGAATGTTGTCCATATATATTGACATTTTCATGTCCCTCCTTGCTCCTCTGTAGGCTTTTTTTTTGTTTTTGTTTATTAGCGTTTGTTTATGGAAGCGATGCCTTCTACCTCGGGTTGACCATCTGTGAACGTCGCCTGACTGGTTGTTCTATGCCTACTACTACTACTACTAGGATCGGCATGCTGCATTGCAGCTGCATTTTTAAGAATGCTGTGCCGGCTTATCGACAAAATTGCACCGCCACAACTCCCTATCACCCATGACATTTGCTAGATCATCCGCATCTTCAAGGCCAGTGTCCTTTAAGATGCGTCTCAAGAAAGTCATGGGCTGTCCACCATGCTTACTCACTCCATAAGGCTGCCAAAGTACAAGATTATGCACTGGCTGGTCCTCACGGCGAAAGCAATGTCCTGCAAAGCGGAGGCGATTTTGTTCTAGTGTCAAGCTTGGGGGAACCAATGAGACACCTCCAATGTTATATAGTGTCTGGTTGGAGATGTGTGCATTGAACTTGACACAATGAACCCGGTGTAGCATTCTTGTGAATGTGCCATCCAGAGATTTGGTGTCCTCAGCAGTTAGAGCCCAGCATGGACTCCCATAGAGGAGTACTGAAACTACTGCTGCTCTAAATAACCGGACCTTAAGTTTCCGATTAATTCTCGGTGACTTCCAAATCCTGGAAAGCCTATTCAAGGCTGCCCATGCCTTTCCCTTACGTTTTCGAAGGTCCTCACCTGACTTCCGGATCCAAGATCCCAGGTAACAGAAGTCATCCACATGCTCAAGCATACCATCGTTTGAGCTTATGCTCATCCGATCAGAGACTTGCTGAGGACTTTCAAAGTTAACTGTCAAAATTTTGGTCTTTCTGGAGTTAATAAAAAGACCAACACTAGAAGCAGAATGTTCTAATGAGCTGAGGAGCCGTTGGGCTCCCTCTAGTGATTCTGAGAGTACTCCTAAGTCATCAGCAAAGTCTGGATCAGTTAGGTACTTGGCAGGATTTCCTCGACTTCTGGAGCCAGTAGGTGGAGTTATCATCACCCCATCTTCTTTATGATGATCTAATGACATGCGTAGAACATAGTCAACAACAATTATGAACAAGAATGGTGCAAGTGTGTCTCCCTGGAGGACACTGTTCTATGCCTGGTTTCTTTTACTGCTGTCATCTTTGACTGGGAGTTGCTGGTAGAGAGTCCTCTCATTTGGTTCAAGTCGGGCACAGTGGCCACTTGACTCACCCTGGTCACTTCCAAATTATTAATAACAAAGGCGGTCAATTGGGTAAGGGTATTGAAAGGTCCACACAGTTTCCCCTTACTCTTTTCGAATATGTTGTTTGTATGTATCAATTCACATTCTTCCATTAGGTCTAAGAGTAAGCACCAATTTCTTTTCGAACTGGTGTTATAGTTGTAACCCTGTAAGTCTTATGGCCCATTTGCACATTCAGGTTACCAGCAATGACTTTCAAATTGTGTTTCGGAATGTCATTTATAAGTCCATTCAGATCTTTATAAAACTTGACTGCTTGTTCTGGCTCTTTTAAATCGAATTTACAGATTCGATTTTGTTTAGGGTCTGAGGTGCAAATGGGCTTAGCAAAATTATTACTCCACCAATTGATGCATTTGCCGAATTTCTTTCCGTTTTGCTTTTTACAAATGTCCATCAATTGTCGTGACATGACAAATCATGACAAATCCGATGTCGATGTTATATTCCATTGCCAGATATATCGATAAGATATAATCAAAACCGTGTAATGAAATATCCTACACGCAACTGACAAACAATAATTCACGATAATTTATTACGCACCATGTTTAATAAGAACAGAGGGAGGGTAGATGCAGTGAGAGGTTTATCTACTAAATAAGTAGGGAGGAGTGATGAACTTCCGGAGGGGGATGTTAAATGGCACAAGTGGAGTGGATAACCAACTGGACCGAATCTGGCAGGAAAACTGACAATATACTTAGTGCAAACCTCACCAACGCGAGAATGGATAACGTCGAGGGACACGATCCAAAAAGGGTGTCCCAATAATGAATTTACACAGTGCAAGAAGGAAGGACGATTGTATATTTTATATTTACTTTTCGTAGACTTAGTTGACAAATTAACATCTTGAAAGAATAACCTTATTCACCAATTAACTCTCCAATACTTTTCTCTTATTTGTATTTCAGATGTAGAGGTTGGGGATCATCCCCGATTAGCATTGCTGATAAGAAACGCATTAATGATCGAATAACAATTATCTGGGGTTATATAACTGTCGTAATTGTCTTCATTATTTGTTGGCTTCCTAATCATATTTATAACATAATGGAGTTGTGTCAAGTCATTCATCAAGACAAGAGCTCTGGTTAGTAGAATAAATAACACAGGATGACAAACCCAGGCATTAAATGCTCTAATTGGATTATATGAGGTAATCCTCCCCCCCCCCCCCCCCCCCCCCTATGCAATTTAATAATTTGGCATTATGGCAATTTTATAATGAATTGAAATAATGGATAGTACTTACAAATTTGTGGAAATTATTCGCAGGGAAAAAATAATTAAAATTAAATACGTAGAATCTTTCATTACAAATAATTTAATCCTTTATAAAAAAAATGTATAGAATAATAAGAATAAATATTTCAACCACCACCTATCAATGGTCACCATATCAATATCGCAGGGTTTTGGCCAAAGCCCAGCATCATACTGCATGTACTACAGAATCGATTTGACAGCTCTGCCATCGTAGATCAGATTTTGTTCTTTGGAAGACGGCAGGTTAGAGGCAACATGGTGGAGAGCCATTCCTGAAACGTTCGCTAAATGATACTGGTGTTGTGGACCCAGATGAATTCGGGAGTTATATGGCTCAACCCGTCAGAATTATTATAACAAACACAAAACCTTTTAGTTTGACATTTTACTTGTACTTTTCATCCTGGGGGACCAAAATTACACCAAAAATGATGGTCGCATTGCCAGAAAATATTTTTAATAAGTTTTTTCGTGTTCAGCTACCTCGAAATCCCTTATACCATCAAAATTGAAATCAAGATCTAAAAAATTTCTAAAATGAAGCCCTCCATCACGGTCCAATTAAATAGTAAAGAAGCACGGGCGAGATAGGGTTAACTCCCTAAATGCGACAAGGCAAGATGATAGCAATGACATCCTAGCTTCGGATTAATGCAGAGGGATTCGAAGCTCGGTTGAAAGATACCAACTGCTGCCTCGTTCTTCTGCATCTGGTAGACTGCGAAATTCTTGATTACTTTAGGACCCCAGATAGTTTGACATTAAGGTCTGCGAATTTAGGGGAAATTTATTTCCAGACAAGGAAGCATCTGTAACAACTCATGTCCCATGTATGGATGCGTCATGTGCCACACCCTTTGCAATAGTACATCTATCTGACTAACTCTGCATTGACGTCCTACGAGGAGAACAATGTCCCTCATCAACGTTATTTAGGTGTGTCCCAAACACAGGAGCAATGCAGAAGCACAGCATCCGCACTTAGATATCCCGGTATTGGTGGTAGTCTGCGTATGGGAGCCAACCCTACGAGTTTCGCAACTTTACCTACCCAGCTATTGGCATTATTTATCACATCTTCTATCTGGTTCTTTAAGTTTCCTTTATCTAAAAAACAATAAATCGGTATAGTCAAGAACCATTTTGACCCATCTGTACCAAACATCACTAAGATCTCAGCTTCAAGCTCAGGTAATATCATGGTGTAATATTTGGATGCCTCTGGGATCCAGAGAGGGGAGAGGGGGGTTCGATGCAATCAAAATGAAGCCACCCCGAGGGGAAAATCAACAAAAATAACCACTGATTACTCCTAAAAATTAAACTATAGCCTGTTCTATTGACATTAGTCTATTGTTTTGGTTGGAATAACATGCCGCCACTATAACCTGATCCTTTATTTACCATTGATAAGATATATGAATTCGCCGACAGGGGATTTGCATGAAGAATATCTCGCCCCTGTATTCTGTGATGTAGCTGATTTTGGGGCCTTTTGGTGACAAAGCTCGGACCACCAGCACCACTCTATGCAGGGTGACAGTCCAAAATAGTACAAGCCGCCAAAATAAGATATCGAAATAATAAAAAAAAAATACCATTATGTTTTACTCCATTTTTTGGAAAATATTTAATATACTTTCTTTTAGAATATCGTCGGACTTCTCTGATGGGTGAGTAGTAGGGTCTTGGGCGGCTCTGTGACAGTTAGACCTCACTGACACCCATTGGGTGTCATATGACACCCAATTATCACCCCATGGGTGTCATTGGGTGTCATTGGCGCCAGACTGTCTGGGTGACACCTCCCAATTAGGCTAATTAGACCTAATTGACAGGTGTCATCAATTAATTAGTACAATTAAACCCTAACAGGCTACTCATTTAGGGTTTAATTGATTATCCTAATTAATCAGACTGATTAGCGCCCTGACACACAATGGGTCATCAGTGATGTCTAACTGTCACAGAGCCGGCTCAAGAGGGTGTCATAAGTGACACCGCGGCTCTTTTATTTATTAATACCTATTTATTTATATTTAATTTTAATTAATTATTTGTATTTTATTTTACTTTATTCGTATTTAATTTTAAATTAATTATTCATTTGTACTTTATTTTAAATTAATTAATTGTATATATTACTTTTACTTTATACATTGATTTCTATTTTTAGATTAATTAGTTTTTATATTACCAATGAGATCACTATGACATAATATCTATTTTTAACTTTATAATGGCTATGGTATACGGCTCCCTACTGGCAACTATCAACTGCGTTCATCGGCGGGGGGCCCCTCCTCTGTCCTCATTATTCATTTGTACTTTATTTTATATTAATTATTCATTTGTACTTTATGGGTATACAGCTCCCTTACTGGTAACTAATTACTCTTATCTATATCCAGACAGCTTTTTCGTTGACCTTTGACCTTTGACCCCTCAATTAGCTTTAACCAAGCAACAGCATATTAATGATAGTTGTATCCAAGCGCCCCTGCCCCCACCCCGTGACAGCTCTGATTACTAATTACTCGTACATATATCCAACCGCCTGCAGTTCCATAGTCTGCCGCTAGAGGGCGTATTATCTGAAAATTAACATCTTCTCTAACTTTGTTATTTTCAATTTAACTATTTATTTATATTTAATTTTAATTAATTAATTAGTACTTTATTTTACTTTATTTATTCATTTGTAGTTTATTTTAAATTAATTAATTGTATTCTATTTTACTTTATTTATTCATTTGTACTTTATTTTAAATTAATTAATTGTATTACTTTTATTTTATATATTGATTTCTATTTTTAGATTAATTAGTTTTTATATTACTTACCGCTACTAAATGAGATCATTATTGGAAGCATCTAACCATAGACTTGCAGCCTTATTTAGCCATAGGGTATACAGCTCCCCTACTGGTAACTATTTTGGAGTTAATGTTAGCAAAGGGCCTAAACTTAAGACAAGCTATCGCCTAGGTTACCAGTTACGCATGAATGAGCAATTTATCGGGGGCCCCTCTTAAAATTCTTTGTGCTGCGTCAGGATTGCCTCATTTAAGGAAGCCGCATCCCTATCGATAATCTAATTATGGTATCGCTAACCATTTTCAGTATACTGTATAATTAAATAGGGCCCTCTTTTAATACATAAGTTTTATATATATACAGTTTATCTTCAATTTAATTTGTTTTTATTTACAACCCTATGTTCTACTGTAATTTATGTTTTATAATAACAAGCTATATCCGGTTAATCCGTATTAATTTTCTTTGTACTGAGGTTATCGAGGGCGCTCTTTCCAATGGTCCTATTCTCAAAACGATCTAACCTACTGTATAATTAATTACTTAAGACTGCGAGGTATGCGTAATTAACACATCTCATTTACCAGTTTTCCTTAAAAACTATGAAGTTATATTGCTTAAGAGTTCTAAGGGGCGAGCCATGAGGCAAGATGTTTGAGACTTATTTAGATATATTATTACTTAATTTGACCCCCCAATCGGCATCTACTATGGCATAGGCTATATCTTTTGCAGAGTCACAGAGTAGTATGAAGTTCCCCAGTCTGCCGCTAGAGGGCTTAATGTCTCAAAGTGAAAACCATACGGTAGCCATGAATTGGTTACTAGGCAATAATACTGCATTTTGCAACGTTAGACCTATTGCTGACCGAACGAAAACTGCCCTGGTTCATGCAGGGGTCGAACCCATGACATACGAGAGATGTGAATTCTACGCAACCACTACACCAAGGTGGAACAGTAACCTTCGAATTTGTTCGTTGACGTTCGAATTTGTAAGACTCTCATTTAAGACTTGACACAGACTATGCCTCACCGAGGCATAGACTATGACTCACTGAGGCATAGACTATGCCTCATTGAGGCACTGAGGCATAGACTATGCCTCACTGAGGCACTGAGGCATAGACTATGCCTCACTGAGGCATAGACTATGCCTCACTGAGGCATAGACTATGCCTCACTGAGGCATAGACTAGGCCTCACTGAGGCATAGACTAGGTCTCACTGAGGCACTGAGGCATAGACTATGACTCACTGAGGCATAGACTATGACTCACTGAGGCATAGACTATGCCTCACTGAGGCATAGACTATGCCTCACTGCCTCACTGAGGCACTGAGGCATAGACTATGACTCACTGAGGCATAGACTATGCCTCACTGAGGCATAGACTAGGCCTCACTGAGGCATAGACTAGGCCTCACTGAGGCACTGAGGCATAGACTATGCCTCACTGAGGCACTGAGGCATAGACTATGCCTCACTGGGGCACTGAGGCATAGACTATGACTCATTGAGGCATAGACTATGCCTCACTGGGGCATAGACTATGCCTCACTGAGGCATAGACTATGCCTCACTGAGGCACTGAGGCATAGACTATGACTCACTGAGGCATAGAATATGCCTCACTGAGGCATAGAATATGCCTCACTGAGGCATAGAATATGCCTCACTGAGGCATAGACTATGCCTCACTGAGGCATAGACTATGCCTCACTGAGGCATAGACTATGCCTCACCATGGATGGGCTTTACCACTGTACTCGCATCTGCTGTCTCATTGGCTGCTCGATGCCTCAGATTAAGGGTCTAAGACCTTCAAGCTGGTCATTTGCTTAGTTTTATAATTAGAAGGTCGTGAGTTCGAACCCTAGAAGAGCATTTTTCTTTTTCCTAGCTCTTGGTTAACTCTAGTATACACTCTAGCTTTGACTCTCCCGCCGGCTATAGTTATAGTATGCAACCTTGGGAGTTAATGTGAGTAAAGACCAAGAGATTAGACTTCAGGCTCCCTCTATTGGTTCATTCTTCTTAACTTTATATAATAACTCAACCCGTATTTAAAGTTTTGAAAATTATGACTTAGTCGACTAATTTTCCAAAGTATATTATAAAAACATATAATTTCTTGAATAAATAGACCTAATAGTAATAAATATTGTGGGGTAAATACATTTATAATACTAATATAATTATTATGGATAAATAGTCCTAATACTATTATAATTGTTATGGATAAATAGTCCTAATACTAATATAATTGTTTTGGATAAATAGCCCTAACACTATTATGAAAGGAACTCAAACAAACAAATGTCAATAGCGTCGTCCTGCGCGGGCATTTACTGAACGAGAGTTTTTTATCATAGGTCTTCGAAAATTAGTAAAAGCTGGTTGATTTACTTTACTTTCATCTTCCTCGTTACCCAACTGTTTCTTAATTTTATTCAATTGTTCATTAATTTTCAGTAATTTACTTTTATTTCCCAGAACCTGTCTTAATATCTCTTCTCTATTTTCCTCATTTTCTTCCATTTGTTTAATAAATTTCCGCATTTGATTTTTGTTTCCTAATATTTGTCTCAATATCTCTTCTTTATTTTCATCATTCTCTTCTAAATGTTTAATAAATTTCTGTAATTTAATTTTACTTCCTAGAACTTGGGTCAATGTCGCCTCTTTATTTTCTTCATTTTCCTTCAAATGTTTAATAATTTTCCGCAATTGATTCTTATTTCCAAGTAATTGCCTCTTTATTTCCTCATTATCATCATTTTCATCCTCTTCTCCACTTTCCTGATCTTCACTTTCTTCACCCTCTTTCTGACCTTCACTTTCTTCATCCTCTTCCCCGCCTTCACTTTCTTCATCGTCTTCCTGTTCTTCACTTTCTTCATCCTCTTCCTGTTCTTCACTTTCTTCATTCTCTTCCTGACCTTCGCTATCTTCACCCTCTTCTTGACCTTCACTTTCTTCATCATCATCCTGATCTTCACTTTCTTCGTTCTCAACCTCACTCTCTTCAACTTCATCCTGACCCTCACTATTTTCATTCTCCATCTCATCATCCTCTTCTTCTCCATCTTTCTCACTCAAATTTTCCTCATTTTCTAGGGGTAACTGTTTTTGTATCCCTTTCAAAATATTCATAACTTTATGAAATTTACTTTCCATTGTCTGTTTTATATTTAATATATCACGCTCATCTCTCTTTTTCTTTTCATCTTCACTAAAAATATCTTCGGATTTTTTAAATTTTTTTGGTAATGGAGCCATTAGTTTTTCCTTTCCATGTGTTTCCATATGACGAGATAAATTGTCTTGTCTCATTTCTTTATTACAGACCAAACAAGTTTCATGTCTATGCATTATATAGCAATGTCAATTGAAAATATTGAATTTTAGCTAAATGATTTTACAAAATTTTAAATAAATTAAACTTTTATGAAAATAAATAAAACTTTTTAATATAAAACTTAGAGAATGACTGGGAATGCGTTGAACGGGGGTTATTATAGAGGGAGGCTAGAATGGATTATCCAATCAGAGTGCGAGGGTGAGTTAGGCAGCCAATCAGGACTCGAGGGAGGAAAGTTAAACAGCCAATGAGAGAGCAGATGCGAGTACAGGGGTAAAGTGCCCGCCCATCCATGGTGAGATAACGTCACACTAACTCTCAAGGATAGTTATACTCACCATTCAAATATCCCTCGCAAACCAGATTCCCCCCAGCATCTAACGTATTCCACTTCAATGCAAAATATATAGAGCTTTAGTTGGATTTGAACCTGTGCTTGTAAACTTTTTTGTGCTCGTATATTGAAGTGAGGCATAGACTATGCCTCACTGAGGCATAGTCTATGCCTCAGTG
>JAUCBJ010007644.1:0-16989 GCA_032718475.1 Nemertoderma westbladi
GACGGAAGACTCGTGGGCCTTTCTTATAGTTTCATTTGTAAAGTGTTATTTTGTATTTAGAAAGTTTTATAGTCAGAAAGTTTTGTGCTCAGAAAGACTCATATTTGTAATTATTCCAAACTTATGCAATCTACATTTAGGTACGAAAGTATTTGTAATTACTTGAATTTATGCAATATTTGAGATGCAATAGTAGATGGAAGACTCGCGAGCCTTTCTTATTGTTTTCATTTATTTGTATTTGTAATTGTTTGAATTTATGCAATATCTGAGATGCAATAGATTTATATTGGTGAATTTAATTTAGATTTATATTGTACTTACTTAGTAAAGCCTTAACTACGTAAAGTTTGAATTTGTAATTATTTTTGTATCGAATCATTACGTAAAAAGGAAGTATTGTTTGAAATTTAATTGTAAATATGTAAGTACGCCCTAAGTATTCTATAGTTTGATTGATTATTGGTGAAAACCGTATATTTTATGCACGATAATATCCTGTTTTCATGGAGCGGTATAGAATTATATTCCCTAAATGCCGTGGATTTTCAAAATTTTATTTTATTCGAATTAACTTTGTAAAGATTGCTTTGAGTTCTCATTAGTATTGGTTCTATCTATTGTGCACCCATCGGTCAAGTGGTTCAGTAGCTCAGTTGGTAGAGCGTTGGAAATTATATGTGTAGTAGGTATCGAGTTCGAATCCTAGTAAGTGCGAATTATTTTTTGTGCAGAATTTCAACTCATTTAAATTAACCGCTACAAATTAATTGCATTTGTCTGTACCAATAAGACTGTAGTTATTTGATTGTAACCAATGTCGTGCAAGTTATATATTAGCTGGACCAATAGCTATCTTTAAAACCTTGTTAGAATCTATAGAACAATCGAGAGTTTTCTCGATTGATTGCGGCACAAATTTGGTATAAAAAGGTGCGATTTCGTTCATTAGTTTACTACTTTAGTATACTACTTTAGTATATACTTTATACTCACACAAACTTCTTATAATCAATCTCTCTGTCGTGCTTAGTTTATTCTCAGATTACATTGTATTATAATTGTGTCTTCTGTAATAAAGTCAGAATATTCTCTCAGCTTTTCTGTTTTACTATGAATTCACTACGGTGAACAAACTCAGGGACAGGATGGCCGGCTAGAGATCGGGCCGCAGCAATGAACGGGAACATCACGGGAATGTAGACGAGAGACAACCCGCAATACCATTTTGGAGTTATTCGCCCATCGCCTGAAAGGTTAGACAGCGTTCGATCCTTGCTACCTAAGTATAAGACCAAAAGATCAAAGGTAGACGTAGTGACACGCTGTAAGCCCAAAATTACATCATAGGGACTGTACTGTCTTGATTCAGGAAAAAACCCACAGTAGACCTTCATATTCCTACGGGGGGAGAGAGAGCGCAGGCAGATACTAGTACGCAGATAGGACGTAGGCACACCGGTACAAGGCATACACATTGGTTAGGGTGCAGCAAACTGTACGCTTAACTCTTGCTAAGTACAGGTGCGTGTGCGACTATTTGCAGTACGACAGTGTCCATTACATCAGAACTTGTAGGCTAGGGGGGTTGCTGTGTTTTCACCTGAATTGGGATTGTACCGTTCAGGCGGTAGGGCAGTTTACACTAGGCGCAAATAAATTGAGGCTATCAGGGATATACTAACATCTACCGTGTCCCCGCCAACGCCCTAATAGGAAGTTACCCGGACTACCTGGGTGACTAAAATTCTAGATAGGAGCCAGGATAGCTATTAGTACCCGTACGCCTACAGTAGTACACTAACACATCTCTTCTTAGTATCAGGGACCTGGTACCTAAAATTGCCGAATTCTGGGCGTAGTATTAACCTTATGCCTGAATTTGAGTCCTGGAAATACGCAAGAGGGGAAGGAACCTTATCATTCGTGAGTATTGGACCTACAAGTTACAAAATTAGAATATTCGTAAATGTACACCGTACCCAGTAATTATATATGTGAAGGAGCAAAACTGTTTTGACCATTCAGAATTAACACGCGCGTTAGAAATTATTTACACCTCGAAATATATAAAATTAACTTTGTCCGTACTGTGCTTTGCCCGCTAGTTAGACATCTCCAAATCTCTGCCTGTACCTAGCTAGCGTCTCTTTGCCCAACCATATAAATCACACCGCGGCA
Organism: Nemertoderma westbladi; assembly: GCA_032718475.1. NCBI lineage: Eukaryota > Metazoa > Xenacoelomorpha > Nemertodermatida > Nemertodermatidae > Nemertoderma > Nemertoderma westbladi. Next base: position 2,182 of record JAUCBJ010007644.1, read on the forward strand.
AAGTATACGAGCCCCTTAGTCCGTCAGTGAGTCAGCCTGATTTTAGGATTCGCTGCGCGGGATTTTGTTTTATCGAAGTTTGTCTGCTCGTAGACTGTTTTCTGCCTCACCGGTTATAAGAGATCAATACTGCAATATATTCGCTTACTTAGAGTTTACTGTTTTGGTGAGAAGGTCGGATTTATGATTTGATTTACAAACTTTACAGTAAGATATTGCAGGTATTGTTACCGTCTCTTCCAATAGTAGGAATAGGCGTATCTCTTCAATTAACACTAGTGTTATAGTTGTACCATAACTATTTCATTACACTAGTGTTATAGTTGTACCATAACTATTTAACTACACTAGTGTTATAGTTGTACCATAACTATTTAACTACACTAGTGTAATAGTTGTACCATAACTATTTCATTACACTAGTGTTATAGTTGTACCATAACTATTTCATTACACTAGTGTTATAGTTGTACCATAACTATTTCATTACACTAGTGTTATAGTTGTACCATAACTATTTCATTACACTAGTGTTATAGTTGTACCATAACTATTTCATTACACTAGTGTTATAGTTGTACCATAACTAACTATTTCATTACACTAGTGTTATAGCTGTACCATAACTATTTAATTACACTAGTGTAATAGTTGTACCATAACTATTTCATTACACTATTGTTATAGTTGTACCATAACTAACTATTTAATTACACTAGTGTTATAGTTGTACCATAACTAACTATTTAATTACACTAGTGTTATAGTTGTACCATAACTATTTAATTACACTAGTGTAATAGTTGTACCATAACTATTTCATTACACTAGTGTTATAGTTGTACCATAACTATTTAATTACACTGGTGTTATAGTTGTACCATAACTATTTCATTACACTAGTGTTATAGTTGTACCATAACTATTTAATTACACTGGTGTTATAGTTGTACCATAACTATCTAATTACACTAGTGTTATAGTTGTACCATAACTATTTCATTACACTGGTGTTATAGTTGTACCATAACTAACTATTTAATTACACTAGTGTTATAGTTGTACCATAACTAACTATTTAATTACACTAGTGTTATAGTTGTACCATAACTATTTAATTACACTAGTGTTATACTTGTACCATAACTATTTCATTACACTGGTGTTATAGTTGTACCATAACTAACTATTTAATTACACTAGTGTTATAGTTGTACCATAACTATTTAATTACACTGGTGTTATAGTTGTGCCATAACTATTTCATTACACTAGTGTTATAGTTGTCCCATAACTAACTATTTCATTACACTAGTGTAATAGTTGTACCATAACTAACTATTTAATTACACTAGTGTAATAGTTGTACCATAACTATTTCATTACACTAGTGTTATAGTTGTACCATAACTAACTATTTCATTACACTAGTGTTATAGTTGTACCATAACTATTTAATTACACTGGTGTTATAGTTGTACCATAACTATTTCATTACACTAGTGTTATAGTTGTACCATAACTAACTATTTCATTACACTAGTGTTATAGTTGTACCATAACTATTTCATTACACTGGTGTTATAGTTGTACCACAACTAACTATTTAATTACACTAGTGTTATAGCTGTACCATAACTATTTCATTACACTGGTGTTATAGTTGTACCATAACTAACTATTTCATTACACTAGTGTAATAGTTGTACCATAACTAACTATTTCATTACACTAGTGTTATAGCTGTACCATAACTATTTAATTACACTAGTGTTATAGTTGTACCATAACTAACTATTTCATTACACTAGTGTTACACTAGCGCCAATTCTGTATGTTGCTGTTGCAGCACAATTACACACATCATCTTTGATGAAAAATTTGATCATTTTAATAATTATTTAAGTCATGAGATTTATTTTATCATATGAAAGTGAAATTTCGCCTTTGGCCGTATCATATGACTGCTTAACTGTCCAAGTCGTACTGCTTTGTATAGCACTGCGGTTAAGTTTAAAATCATCTGTTATTATATGTGGGGAAGTTCTTTCTTAGTTTTATCATTAATTTGCAGGGACGGCGACCGTTCCAATAGATTTGATTAATATGGAAAGTAACACAGAATTACTGACAGACGGACAAGAAGCCACATTAGGAGCAACGTCAACTGTGGAAGTAGAATCCCATAAAGCGATCCCGCAACGATCCAACACGGCACCAAGTTTAGCTTCATGTAGGTACAACCTCAGGTACTAGACCCAGATAGTCGGACTCTCTGGGTCTAGTACATAGTGCCGCAAATTAAAAGCAAGTGAAATATAGTTTTGTTGATAGAAAACAACGTCACTGCTCCTTTCCCTTAATATTTATATTAAATAAATTAATTTTTAAACCCACTAAAAACCTATTGATGTTTGCGGTCTTTTGCGCCATTAACTCTCTAGGCCATACTGTGTTTAGCTTCATGTATGTGAACCTGAGATACTGCACTACTCCATTAGTCTGGTTAGTACTACTGGATATTGCTACAACAGTTCAACCAATCCTACTTACTATTGTAGGCCTACTCACTTACTACGCGGGTGACGGTCTTTGTTTGAGAAAATACCTCATAAAAGCTGTAAGTAAACACACGACTTCCACTTTCTAATCATTCATTAAAGTCATGCTACACAAGTATATTTTTAATATTAATTCAATGAATTTTTCATGGTTTAATGTGACAACAAAGACAGTATAAATGAGAAACGTAGCACTATGATAAATAGGGAAAGGTTGTGTACGTGGATGGTGTCCTCTACTACTGTTGTAGTGCCTGCTTACCTTATCTTATAGCAGCACCAGCATTACGTATACAGTAGGCCTAGTATAAATGTATGTGGCCTTGCATAAATGATCACCTATTATTATTTGCAACGAGTTGTTATTTAGCACTTTACAACTTTAGAGGACATAAACGGTATTGCATTGGCCTGTACGATTAGTATTGTATTGGTGTATTATTATTTTGTAATGTCCCAACGCCACCATAAATATAAGCTAACTTATTTATAACATAATTTATGTCTTTTTTACAATTATTTATACAACAACTTATTTAATTTGTGCATTTTCTATCACTTATATATACGATCATTTCGTAATGTTAAAATTTTGCAATAAAACTAACATACATACTTGTTGCAAAGTACTTTACAGTGTTCTGATCTTCGTGGCTTTATTTTCACTCACTCACTAACGTTCGTTCGTGAAACAAAGCCACTCGCATCATCACACTGTAAAGTGCTACTTTACACACAAGTATGTAAATAGTTATTGCAAGAAGTAGGCTATGGGGGCGTACATATAATAACCATTTATTATATTTAATAAAAAAAAAATTTCAAACCGAATATGAATTTTAATATGAATAAATTAATATATATAGTCACATTTTTACAATTGATTTAGACTAATAATAATGATTAAATAATAAACAATTGCTCCAGGAGAGTAGCATATCAATTAATTAGTTCCCAAGATATTATTGAAGCCCTAATACATTTTAGGGTCAAGACCCCGCACACTCGCTCCATTACCGAAAGCGAGACTCCTCCGGTCTCCTTCCACCCCTGAGACAATTATAATAATAATTATTATTATATTAATTTAATAAAATACACAATATTCTGGAACATATTATTTATTTGAAGATTATTAATTACTTGATGTCATTTTACTAGCCATAGCTTCTCATTAAATAAATTAAATGCCCCAGAATAGTATTTATTACAATACAAAGTTGGCTGATTCAAGAGGAATAATCCCCATTTACCTAGGTAAATAATCCAAATAATATTTACAATAATGTAAATTTTAACAATACAATATTTTTACCGACAGCCAACCAACTCACAGTGGATTACGGGTTGCCACCTTGTAGAGAGAGTGGGGGTGGGAGCAGACAACAACGACGTCCCTCTATACTACCGGTGCTGGAGGAGGGAACCCAAGGTGGTCTACAGTTTTCCCTCGGTTCGGACGACGAGAGTAGTCCACCAAGCTGCCCGTATTTAGAACCAGGAAATACCGCCAAAGAGGACCCCTCGGCATCATTGTGAGTAAATAATTGCCCCTTAAATTCATTTAGAATTTAGAATTTACAGAAGTTATTTAAAGATTACTCTAACATAACTTTATTTCCATGTTAGGTTGTATAAAGGTTACTCAAACATAACGCCTTATGTTGGATTTCAACCACCATTTTGTTATTTGTTGAAGGAGCCGGCCCATTTGTGTTGCTTAAATTTAACAGAGGTTAGTTAATTATTATATAATTATATAATTGTGCAGCATTGATAGTTATCTTTTAATGGTGCGTTTCACGAGAACGGGATAGTTATAAAGTTGACATATAATCCCTGATTTCCCGCCACGGAATTTATCGTAGAACGCGAAATTAACTAAACCCTCAGTTGTAACTAATAATATGCTGAATACGAATTTAATACTCTAACCAAGCCTTCTATTTCTAATATTGCACTGTGGGGTGAGCCACGAAGTGAGCGAAGCTTAAGCATATGGGTACCATTTACGAGTTGTCTGTCGTCGTCGTCATAATTTTTTGATCGCTAATAACTCGGTCATTCCTTAATTAAATTTAACAAAACTTGGTACGTATGCAGTCTCGTGCTGCGCGAAGTCTCCACGCATGTTTTGATATTGCAAATAATAACGATTTATCCCCTGCACTAAAGGATTTATCAGTATCTGATGAAATTACCCTATTAACAACCCCGGCCTAGTTTGTGATTGGTAAGAGCAGTAAATTTGATTTATTACTTGAAATATTGGAGATAGTAATCAACCTGGCGTTCGTGTTATAGAGAAAGGACGTGTTGAGACGTAGAAGTGGCCTAAATGACCGCACCGGTGTTCGGACACTCCCCCCCCCCCCCGGACACTTCCCCCCCGGACAGTTCCCCCCCGCTCAAGTAGGACACTTCCCCCCCGGACACTTCCCCCCCAGACACTTCCCCCCCGCGGACACTTCCCCCCGACTGTTCTTAACTTCGCACATTCGTATTTTTCATTTTGTAAGGTAAACGGACCGCTTGTATCCAGATAAGTTGTATCCAATTTTCCTTTCGTAGCTCAGAAAGTGATCTTTTGCATCCCGATTTTACATTTTATATCCAAGTTTTATTTATGGGTTTTATCAATGCAATTACATCGTATTGTTTGCTAATCTTTAAACAATTAATTATATTAGATGACCTATAAATTCCATCCCCGGAATGATATACTGTTTTTATTAACTATAGAATTATAATAATTAATTGTTTTAATTATAGGTATTATTATGTAATAGTCTTCTTCAAATTGTAGCAGATGGGGATGAATATTATTTTTGCAATCAAAATTATACCTCTCCAGGGTAAAATCGACATGCGTCGACCTGTATTCTGTGTTCAGCATTACATATTGATATATATATTACTACAATACATACTATATAGATATTATACACACTACATATTAAATTTCCTGGTTACTTGCAATATTTTTAATAGGATTTTGTTGAATTATATAATATTGTAATTTATATATTAAATTGGTTAACATTCAATACAGCTCTTACTTTAGGCTTAGTCAATTTATTATCTGATGATACAAACATGAATTGATTATTTCAAAGTGGTCTTAAGTCTTTCACCACGGGCACTCAGGGAAATGCCGGGGTTTGGGGGCGGCAGCCCCCAACAAAAGAAGCGGGGGTTTGGGGGCGGCAGCCCCCAATTAAAAGAAATTAAAAGAATTAAAGGAATTAAAAGAAAAACAAACAAAATTTGACTATAAAAATGTTTCTTTTATAATTTTGAAAAACTTGTCTAAGATACAACTTGTCCTGTAACCATCGTTAACTTTTGTTTATTGCTTTGATGCACCCAGATTAATTTTAACACTTTAACTGGGGGGGAAGTGTCCTACTTGGGCGGGGGGGAAGTGTCCGGGGGGGAAGTGTCCGGGGGGGGGAAGTGTCCTAGATCCGACCGCACCTGATGGTTCAAGTAGGGGAGTGTTTGGAGACCCAACAATTAATAAGTTAACTGGGTTATTTATAAACTTGCTAGAAATTATGTTATTATTATTTGGAATTTATTAACTTGCAAACTTTTTGAGGGTTCTTAATCTCTAACATTACTTTATTGGGAAAATCGCACATGTCTAGACACATCAAGCCCTTTATCTAGACACGTCATGCCCTTTACCGAGACACGTCAAACCCTTTATCTAGACACGTCATACCCTTTCCCGCGACACGTCACGCCCTTTTACTAGCTAGACACGTCACGCCATTTAACTAGACACGTCACGCCCTTTAACTAGACACGTCACACCCTTTTTCTAGACACGTCATGCTCTTTATCTAGACACGTCATACCCTTTCCCGCGACACGTCACGCCCTTTTACTAGACACGCCACGCCCTTTAGCTAGACACGTCACGCCCTTTAACTAGACACGTCACACCCTTTTTCTAGACACGTCATGCTCTTTATCTAGACACATCATGCCCTTTACCGAAACACGTCACACCCTTTACCTAGAGACGTCACACCCTTTATCTAGACACGTCATGCCTTTTACCGAGACACGTCACACCCTTTATCTAGACACGTCACACCCTTTACCTAGACACGTCACACCCTTTATCTATACACGTCATGCCCTTTACCGAAACACGTCACACCCTTTATCTAAACACGTCACACCCTTTACCGAAACACGTCACACCCTTTATCTAGTCACGTCACACCCTTTACCGAAACACGTCACACCCTTTATCTAGACACGTCACAGTCACACCCTTTACCTAGACACGTCACACCCTTTATCTAGACATTTCACGCCCTTTATCTAGACACGTCATGCCCTTTATCGAGACACGTCACACCCTTTATCGAAACACGTCACACCCTTTACCGAAACACGTCACACCCTTTATCTAGACACATCACACCCTTTATCTAGACACTTCACGCCATTTATCTAGACACTTTACGCCATTTATCTATACACGTCATGCCCTTTACCGAAACACGTCACACCCTTTACCGAGACACGTCACACCCTTTATCGAGACACGTCACACCCTTTATCGAAACACGTCACACCCTTTACCGAAACACGTCACACCCTTTATCTAGACACTTTACGCCATTTATCTATACACGTCATGCCCTTTACCGAAACACGTCACACCCTTTACCGAGACACGTCACACCCTTTATCGAGACACGTCACACCCTTTATCTGGACACGTCACACCCTTTACCTAGACACGTCACACCCTTTATCTATACACGTCATGCCCTTTACCGAAACACGTCACACCCTTTATCTAAACACGTCACACCCTTTACCGAAACACGTCACACCCTTTATCTAGTCACGTCACACCCTTTACCGAAACACGTCACACCCTTTATCTAGACACGTCACAGTCACACCCTTTACCTAGACACGTCACACCCTTTATCTAGACATTTCACGCCCTTTATCTAGACACGTCATGCCCTTTATCGAGACACGTCACACCCTTTATCGAAACACGTCACACCCTTTACCGAAACACGTCACACCCTTTATCTAGACACATCACACCCTTTATCGAGACACGTCACACCCTTTATCGAAACACGTCACACCCTTTACCGAAACACGTCACACCCTTTATCTAGACACTTTACGCCATTTATCTATACACGTCATGCCCTTTACCGAAACACGTCACACCCTTTACCGAGACACGTCACACCCTTTATCGAGACACGTCACACCCTTTATCTGGACACGTCACACCCTTTATCTAGACACTTCACGCCATTTATCTAGACACGTCATGCCCTTTACCGAGACACGTCACACCCTTTATCTAGACTCGTCACACCCTTTATCTAGACACTTCACGCCCTTTATCTAGACACGTCATGCCCTTTATCGAGACACGGTACACCCTTTATCTAGACACTTCACGCCCTTTATCTATACACGTCATGCCCTTTACCGAAACACGTCACACCCTTTATCTAGACACGTCACACCCTTTACCGAGACACGTCACACCCTTTATCGAGACACGTCACACCCTTTATCTAGACACGTCACACTCTTTATCTAGACACTTCACGCCCTTTATCTAGACACGTCATGCCCTTTACCGAAACACGTCACACCTTTTACCGAGACACGTCACACCCTTTATCTAGACACTTCACGCCCTTTATCTATACACGCCATGCCCTTTACCGAAACACGTCACACCCTTTATCTAGACACGTCACACCCTTTATCTAGACACTTCACGCCCTTTATCTAGACACGTCATGCCCTTTACCGAAACACGTCACACCCTTTATCTAGACACGTCACACCCTTTATCTAGACACTTCACGCCCGTTATCTATACACGTCATGCCCTTTACCGAAATACGTCACACCCTTTATCTAGACACTTCACGCCCTTTATCTATACACGTCATGCCCTTTACCGAAACACGTCACACCATTATCGAGACACGTCACACCCTTTACCTAGACACGTCACACCCTTTACTTTAATTTCCCTCCAGGCTTGCACTCATTGTTCGTTCACTAACGCCACGGAACACGGATGGGAGAATAAAGTAATTATAATAGCCGTTGAGTGTTCCGCACCGAGTTTAGTGAACTTTATAGTTCCGTTGAGGCAACATTGTAGACCTCGAACGTCGTTAAAACCTATTGTTATACTGCTGGAGCAACAGTGAGTATTATTATAAGCTTTACAGTAAGGGTAGGTACAACGCAACTTGTCACTCACACAATGCTGATGTCATTTACCATGGTTTCTACAAACTGGCGTAATTAAACAGTCATTTATTGGAATAACTGGCACCTTTCCAACTCCAACCAGATAGTTCTTTTTCAAAAGGTGATCTAATTTATATTTCAGACCTGCCAATGATTTCTTAGAGTCTATCAGCTGTTATCCCTATGTCTACTACATGGTCGGACGTATTACTAGCCTGGATGACCTACTTAAAGCTGGAATCAATAACGCCGCAAATATCGTAGTTGTTGATAAGGAATCTAGCAAAAGTGCTGAGGAGGAGTACATGGCTGATGCTGAGACAATAATGGCTGTGCAAACGATGTTCAAGTGAGTTAAAGTTTAAATATATAAACAGGGCGAAGACAATGCGAAATATACATGAGAAATACCTTATTATATTACTAAAAAGGAGCTTACGTGCACAGGTCACCAGAGGAATCATAATTTTTTGTTTTTAAGTTGGGGTTTTTAAGGTCTATTACTGATGACCAAGGAAGGATGGTATGTGATATGCCAAATATTTCAACCAACGGTATTTTGAAAATTAATAATTAATTACAAAATACTAAACAGGTGTCAAGCTATTGCTATTGACTCTGCGCAGGCTGCTAATACAGTAGGCCAACATTTAAGGGGGGGGGGGGGGGGGGGGGGTCGGTACACCCCCCTATGGACCTTTTTTGCAAATGGCTATAATTTCTGCTTTTGTGTAATTTTCTATATTTTATACCTTCCGGGGGATTAACATATGGCCAAAGATTGGGTTCAAAAAAAAAATTTTCAAATTAGCGGCCACCAGCGAAATTGTTAATTTCACTAAAAACACTACTAGTCGCACAATTTTGGGCGAAAATTTTCGAAACTTGGTTTTTCTGAATCAGCACCCTCAGCTCCACAAAACTTATCGGTTACATTTTTTATTTAGGTCTTAAATATTTTTTAAATATTATTAACTAATATTAATTATTACTTAATAGATATTAACTAATTTCAAGAAATTAATATGGCACAATTCAAAATTCTAACCGATTGATTCTAACCTTTTGATCAAAACCCGAAAAGAAATCAAACAAAAAAAAAATTTCGAAAATTGGATAAGAAATGGCTGAGTAGTAGTATTTTGAATGTGAAAAATACAATTCCGAGATAAACGCATTTAAAGTTTAAGAACAATATATTTCAAATGTTCCCGCTATTTTCAGTACTGGTATCTCCTTTTCTCTTCCCATTGGTTATCCCCTATCCATATTTTGTGATTTCTCAATGGATTTCATGAAATTTGGTTCAAAAAAACCCCTACCCACTTTTAACAACCTGTTAAAATAATTTTAGAGTGCTTGCCAAAAAACACTTCGCGCAGCACGTGAACAAATTTCATTTTGGTGTATTGATTTGATCGCATACTATTTCGTCATTTAGTAATAAATAGTCATGGAATAATAAGATAACCTTAAGAAACATTCAAAATTATATAAAAATTTCCACATAATTTTATAATAAGCCTTTACACAGAACATTAAGCTTTGCGCAGCACGTGAAACCTTCGCGCAGCACGTGAGACATTTGCGCAGCAGGTAAAGGTTTAAATTAAACTTAACACTTAAATTCTTCATAAAGCACGTTATTTAATCGAGCTCCTCGGAAAGAATGATGAATGATCAGAATTTTTAGATCAGAATGAGAAGCCTTCACGCGGCACATAAAAAGTTCATGCTGCACATGAAGACTTCGCGCAGCACGTGAATTATTCTCAGAGCCTGCGGGATTTAAAAAAAATAAGATTATGGTTGTTTCCCAGAATAATTATTACTAGCTATTGTTATATGATGGTTCACATATGTTATTACTAGTAGACAACTAGTCCATTAGACAACTGTTCAATATGTAATACAAAACTCACAAATATCTATTAAATATATATTAATTAAAATTTGACGGACATGTTGACAGACAGACAGACATACAAACAGACAGACAAACTGAGAGACAGACTGAGATACAGACATAGTGATTAGATAATTCCAAATATTAAAACAGACATCGACATTAAGAAAAATGCTAACAATAAACATTTCAGATTGCTTATTTTATGCCCTTTTTAATATTTCGATGGACAGACAGACATACAGACGGAAAACCAGCCATTACTCGAGAAGTAAAAGAGATCTCGCTAAGCCGTTTCCAGATTTGAAATTCGCATTAAATTCTACTCTAGATGAAATAAAAAAACAAAAAATGAAAATTTTGACCTGAGGGGGGGTGTACCCCCCCCCCCCCCCTTAAATACTGTATCAAATGTATTTGATTCAGTCATGAGTAAAATCTTAATATTTATTTTTAATTTTTTTTAAATATTATTTGTCAGATACCTACTAAAGCTCACCGCTTGTGGTGAAGTTAATTGTGTAGTTTTGCTATTTGTTTTCAGACTGTTCCCCGGGACCAAGATCATAACGGAACTCACTTATCATTGTGTGGCTTACTATTTGTTTTCAGACTGTTCCCCGGAGCCAAGATCATAACGGAACTCACTCATTATTGTGTGGCTTTCTATTTGTTTTCAGACTGTTCCCCGGGACCAAGATCATAACGGAACTCACTCATCATTGTGTGGCTTTCTATTTGTTTTCAGACTGTTCCCCGGAGCCAAGATCATAACGGAACTCACTCATCATTGTGTGGCTTTCTATTTGTTTTCAGACTGTTCCCCGGAGCCAAGATCATAACGGAACTCACTCATCATTGTGTGGCTTTCTATTTGTTTTCAGACTGTTCCCCGGAGCCAAGATCATAACGGAACTCACTCATCCATCGAACATGAGATTCATGCAGTTCCGTGCCAAAGATACATACGCGCTGAATCTGTCGCAAAAACAAAAGGTTCGATTCCGACAATGATCGAAATAAATTTGTAATTGTTTATACAATATAACCATAAAGTAAAAGCCATTTAACTGACGGGCTTTATATAACTTTATAATAAACGAGTGCTAGTAGTGTAAACATATCCTGGTGCTTTAGTTTGGACTATTATAGCTCAAACACCCATCACGGCGAATTAATATTCCGTCTCCGAAAAAGAGCAATGTTAATTAGCAATTAAGGGAAACGGGTAGCCGGTTGCCATGACACGTTATTCTAACCAAAACAATAAACGTGGTTACCTTTTTATTTTCAGCTCATGATTTACCCATGTGATACCTGATACACACATAGTTACAAGTTTAGTTAGGTGCCCTTTGCGCAGGCAAAATAAGCCAGATTAACATAGCGGTACCACCACTATGCCTGGTCGCCCTCTAGACTGTAGCTGGTGAACTGCTGAGTTCCCCCAAGCAAATTCAATTTCAGACTTTCTACAGACTACATGTGTACCAAGCTTGGTTTCATTTCGTGAATGATTGACTCAGTTATTATCCTTCAAACAGGTGACTGACAGACAGACATACAGAAAGCAGACAGACGCGCAGGCAGGCGGAAGATTGACAGACTCGCAGAAACATAGGCTGGCAGTCAAACAGACTATACAATACATGCAACAACAGTTGCAACATCTTAACACTCTGCAAAGCTAGCTCATACCCTCGCCCGACGGAGAGATGTTATTTCATATAATGATATGATGATATACACCATGACCCGTAATATAGTGTCATTTTCTGATGACACGGATCCCCCACCCACCCCCCCCCCCCCCCCCCCCCCCAACTTTTTCTACAGATCGCTATCATATTGCTTGAAAGTTGAAACACAACTACAGTAGTTCCACTCACCGTCGATGTCCACATGAAGCCGGAATTTTCGATTTTGTCAGTAAATTTTTTATAAGCGTTTTAAAAAAGTGTCTTTTACGAAATTGCGCAGAAATTGTCGTCAATCTTCACATTAGGACGCGTTCACACTACCGAGTCAAAGTCAAAGTCAAAAGAAAATAAATATAGCTAGTTAGCAATAATAAATAATAATACATTATCATAGGCCTAATATAATTAATACATAAGGGCATTCTAGAAAAAAATAAATTTCATGTGATTTGTTTTACATTTTGTCTTTTGACTTTGACTCGGTAGTGTGAACGCGGCCTTAGAGAAGAATCTTTCATCATTAGAAAGCTTGCTTTGCAAGGATTACAAATATGTAACAATGTTTGAATTTCGTTGAGAAACAGCTGAGATATAGGCTTTCAAATATTGCAAGAACTATCCTTCACTGAAGGCCATGTATTATATTTAAAAAATACACAATTATTCTGGAACATTTTGTTTATGTATGAATAGCTAAGCGATAGAGATATTGTATAGGCATATCCCTGTTGCCCACCATCTCATAAAATAAATAACACATTCTAGAATTTTGTGTATTTATTAAATAGAATAAACGGCCTCCAGCGAACGATAATTCTTGCAATCTTTGATTGCAAGAATTATCCTATATCTATATCTCCTATATCTCAGCTGTTTCTCAACGAAATTCAAACATTTTTTACATTTGGAATCCTTGCAAGGCAAGCTTTCTAATGATATGAAACATTTTTACTAATGTGAATAATGGCGACGATAGGAGATGTGCAATTTCGCAAAAAACACTTTTTAAAACGCTTATTAAAAAAATATACATGCAACATCGAAAATTCCGGCTTCATGGGGTCATCGACGGTGAGTGGAACTAGTTGTGTTTCAAATTTCAAACAATATGATAAAGATTTCTAGAAAAAGTTAGGGTGGGTGGGGGGGTGGGGTCGTCCGTTTCATCAGAAAATGACACTATATTACGGGTCATGGGGTACTACTGTAATGTAGATAGATCATTTGAAAGATGCATTACTGCAAGACGTACACACAAACTGACAGAGTAACATACAGTACAATCATATTTCACTAAACTGTGTGGCGTAAAAGGTCATACGAGCTGACCAGAATTTATTCATAATTTGTTAGAAATGCATTTAGTGCTATTTACTATTCAGCCACATTAATTAATTAAACTTTAACTGTTACCTTTAGAAAGATCGTCTGGAGAGAGGTTGTCAGGTATCCTATATGTTCCGTCTCCCATTCGCCGCTGGTAACGTATTCAGCGGCAGTATGCTCGACACATTACTCTACCAAGCCTTCGTTAAGGATTACATGATCACCTTTGTTCGGTTGCTTCTAGGGGTCGAACAGTCGTCCGCCTCCGGGCATTTAACTCAGGTAAAATTATTTTACTCAGGTAAAATTATTTAAATCAGGTAAAAATATTTAACTCAGTTAAAATTATATAACTCAGGTAAAATTATTTTACTCAGGTAAAATTATTTAAATCAGGTAAAAATATTTAACTCAGTTAAAATTATTTAACTCAGTTAAAATTATTTAACTCAGGTAAAATTATTTAACTCAGGTAAAAATATTTAACTCAGTTAAAATTATTTAACTCAGGTAAAATTATTTAACTCAGGTAAAAATAGTTAACTCTTGTTAAAAATATTTAACTCAGTTAAAATTATTTAACTCAGGTAAAATTATTTAACTCAGTTAAAATTATTTAACTCAGGTAAAAATAGTTAACTCTTGTTAAAAATATTTAACTCAGTTAAAATTATTTAACTCAGTTAAAATTATTTAACTCAGGTAAAATTATTTAACTCAGGTAAAATTATTTAACTCTTGTTAAAATTATTTAACTCAGGTAAAAATTCTTAACTCTTGTTAAAATTGTTTAACTCAGGTAAAATTATTTAACTCAGGTAAAATTATTTAACTCAGGTAAAATTATTTAACTCTTGTTAAAATTATTTAACTCAGGTAAATTATTTAACTCAGATAAAATAATTTAAGTCTTGTTAAAATTATTTAACTCAGGTAAAATTATTTATCTCTTGTTAAAACTATTTAACTAAAATTATGTTAAATTATTTTAACTCCTGACCAATTCCACTTTTCATATTTGTCATATCGGTGAATAATTTAC
>JAUCBJ010007645.1:0-28721 GCA_032718475.1 Nemertoderma westbladi
TCACACCTGTCAATCTCAGCCAATGTAAGTCGACGTGTAAAGTCGCGTTTGCCTTTAACGTATTGTACAAAACGTACAATCCACGCTAATTTTCGGCAAGCGCTTGTCCAAGAATCTGTTAAGTTTACAATACGGTCGACGTAAGTATTTGTGACGTCATCAGGTAAGTCAATTGAGAATTTGGAAGGTTTTGAATTACTAGAAGGGCCCACGGGTCCGCCGGTAAGTATTCTCTTGTTGACTGTTGATCCGTCGGGGTCTACAAGTAATTTGTCCTTCTTTGTCTTCTTACCTTGATTGTCAGTACTTTGTAAGTCGATCGTTAATGGTGGTTTGAACTCTATGGGGTCAGCAGGTTTCGGTAAACTTATTTTCCTGCCGACATTAATCCCAGGTCTCACTATAGGTTGCAAGTTCGGTATGTCTCTTGAGCGCAAAGTAACACCTGTATTTACATTAGCGTAGGTACTACCCACATCTGTAATACATGAGGTTTCACCGTGCTTATGGATGCTCAAGTGTGTCAAAATTGGTAGTTTGTCAATACAAGGCCGCTCCAATAGGGAAACTGCGGCTTTATCGTTAGTCAATACATTACTAGTGTCTAGTCGACTGTCTAGTAATGTGTCTGGCGATACGTCTGGTAACGTATCTGGTTGTTTGTCAATAGAAGGCCGCTCCAATAGAGAAACTGCGGCTTCACTGTTTGTCAGTGTGTTACTAACGTCTGGTGGAACATTTTGTGACATGTCTGTCAAAACGTCTGGTTGACCATCTAGTAACGTGTCTGGTTGACCGTCTGGCGATATGTCTGGTGTAGAAAGGCTCGCAAGTCTTCCTCTCTTGACCTTTGAAGTTATATCTTTCCATTTCGCCTTCGGTTTTTTCTTGAGTTTCGCCGCCGTTGTCCATTTCTTTGTCTTCCCCTTTTTTGGTTTCTTGATTTCGGCGTCCTTGGGAATGGTGTTGGACTTGTTGTCGTATAACGGAGGCCAATCTTGTGTCGATTTCTGCAAGAACTGGGGTCCGTGTTGCCAAAACTCTTTGTTCTCCGGTTTACAGAATTCCTCAGGCATCATTCCTCGCGACGCAATATCAGCTGGGTTTTGTGGTCCGGGACAATGTCGCCAATCCCCTTTTATTGAACGGTCTAGAATTTCCGCGCGACGGTTAGCAACGAATGTCTTGAATTCGAGTGTGTCGTTGTTTATGTAAAATAAAACCAACGTCGCGTCAGTCCAATAAAATATCTGTAAACTCGATTGTAGTTCTGTCTGTATGAGGTTCACGATGGTGGTTGACAGGGTTGCGGCTTGTAGCTCGGCTCGTGGTGTCGTCATATACTTAGTAGGCATGGTCTTAGCCTTAGAAGTAATGAGCGAAACATCGAACTCGTCTGATTCTACTTGTCTGCGTAAGTACGCTGCCACACCAAAACCGTTGTCACTGGCGTCAGAAAAACAGTGTAGTTCCAAGTTGTCAGGAAATGTACTTTGCAATGGAAAGTAAACCCTGGGTATGAAATAATCCTCTAGCGAAGATAATTCCGCCTCCCAGGTCTTCCATAAGTCCACTTGGTCTGATGAGATCGGCTCGTCCCACG
This sequence comes from Nemertoderma westbladi, assembly GCA_032718475.1. Classification (NCBI taxonomy): domain Eukaryota; kingdom Metazoa; phylum Xenacoelomorpha; order Nemertodermatida; family Nemertodermatidae; genus Nemertoderma; species Nemertoderma westbladi. The sequence continues at coordinate 1,604 of JAUCBJ010007645.1, forward strand.
TTAGTCCATCTTTCCATATACTGCGCATATAAATGCGGGCTTGCAGTATCACTGGACTGATGAATCCTAACGGATCGAACAATCGGCTCAATTTTGATAAGCATGATCTCTTGGTCAGTGTGTTCCCTTGACTGTCCAGTCTCACCTTCACTCGAAAGTTGTCTGTGTTTGGGTCCCAAAAGAGCCCCAACACCTTAGTCGTCGGTAGTGGTTCGAACTCTAGGTCTATGTCACCACCTCCACGCTCAGTCGTTCCGAATGAGTCTACTAATTCGGCACTGTTTGAGGCGAATTTGGTGAGGTTAAAACCTCCGCCCGCCAAGCAGTCCCGTAATTGATGTGCTACTGTTGTAGCACGTTCTACTGTGTCGCAACTCTGTAATCCGTCATCAACGTAAAAGTCACGCTCCACAATTCTAATTATCTCTGGGTCATATAGATGTTTCTGATCTCTAGCGGCTTGCTTCAAGGCGTACATCGTACAATTTGGGCTGTCTCTGGCACCGAAAACGCGAACTTGCATTTGGTAAGTCGCCGGTGGTAGACTCAAGTCTCCTTCCGGATACCAGAGGAACCGCAAACTGTCTCTGTCTCGCTCTAACGCTTTCACTTGGTGAAACATCGCTTCAACGTCGCAAGTAAAGGCTACTTGACGCTGACGGAAGCGCATAATCACCCCCATAAGATAATTATTCATGTTCGGTCCATCCATCAACTCACTATTGAGGGACATTCCCTCAAACAGAGCCGCACAGTCATTGACTACACGTACTTTGTCTGGTTTGTCGGGGTGTCTCACGTAGTGATGTGGCAAGTAATACGTTTGGTCGGTCACTCGCTCCGGGTTAGTCATTCGGATAGCGTATCCCTTTGTCAAATACGTCTCCATCTGAGTGTTATACTGCAGATGGGCTTTCTCGTCCTTTAATAGACGTTGCCGTATTGAGTGTAGACGTCTTAAAGCCAGCGGATAGTTGTTTATAAGTTTAGGACTTTGGCTACGCCATAACATCCCTACCTCATAATGTCCGTCCTTCGTCTGTCGGATAGTATCTTCCATGATCTTCAGAGATTGTTTCTCCTGTTCCGACATGCAAGGTTCGTAGCTACCAGGTTCAGCTGTATCTTGTTCTAACCACCTGATAGTCTTCTCCGTTAATTCTTTGTCCAAGGCGGCTTGTTCCAACTGATGATTTCTCAACGCGTCATCATCGATATCGACGGGCATTGTTGAGGTTGTTGGGGTAGGTAGACTCGCAAGCCTATCATCTGTCGTCGATGGAATCTCCAGCTGACTCGTCTTCCCCCCAAGTTCTAAACTCACCTTGTGGGTTAGCTGCTCCTTGTGACTTATCATACTAGTTACACGTCTGTCATGTTTTGTCGACTGTAGTGTAGTATGGTTCACGTCGGGTGAAAAGGAATGAATTGAATTTGTAGTTAATAAACTACATGTACTCTGTACATCGTCTTCCTCGTCACTTACGTCTAGTGTGCGCACAGGCGCTCGAGTATACCACCCTATCGGCGTTCTGCAGGCGTATGCGTTTCCCGCTACAACTGCCGATGGTCTGGTTTCCCACACCTGATGTAGGTTGAATTGGTCCGTCCCGATCAGCATTGCTACCGATCTATAATTGACAGGACATTCGGGTACACCAAGGTGTCTGAAATACTTACGGTCCTCCAGAGATTGTTCCGGCACTGGACCTAGTAGGTTACTAAAGTCCTTCGTGGCCGCAAAGGTTAGATCTCTAAAGGGCAACAAAGACCTCTCCCTCTCGCTGTGTTGCGATTTTGGAAGAAGAGAGTCTAAGTCCAACTTAACTCGTGTCACTGGTATTGCACGCTGTCCGTGCATACTACTTACTGTATAACTGACGTGCTTACCTTGTTTTAGATCCGTCACGACGTCAGCTATCTTTTCGTCCACGTAGCTATGGGATGAGGCTGAATCTAGAATCGCATAGATCCTCTTGCTCCCCTTTGTGCCAGTAACCTTGATCGGGATTACACTGAATCCCTTCAGTTGATCAGTAGTCAGGAGCGCGATCGACGGTTGTTCGTCTCCATTGGGATATTCGTCGTCGTCTTCTGATTCTTTGTCCGACGATCCGGATTGTTCTGAGAAGCAATCCTCAATATGTGTCACGAAGGTCGGAGTCGTTTTCGATTCTCGTTTTCGGTAGGCCGCATCACATCTCGCTGCTGCTTCCGGGTGTTCCCTGGCGAAGCGTTTCGTCGGCGTGTGGCTGTCTGTGTGGAGCAGACCGTCGTGGTTGCGTCCACAGGATGGACAAGTGTCGGTATTTGGGCAATCCTTACGGACGTGTCCGTGTCGCGTACACCGCCAACAAGAGTCCAGTGGCCGTATCTGCAGCCGTCGTTCTTCCGAGTTCAACTCGCGAAATTGTCGACAACCTCGTAACTTGTGACCAATATACCGCTTACCTAGATGCTCGCAGTATTGGCAGCCGTTGAAGTCGGTGCTGAGTTGCTGTCTCGTCTGTTTCATCCCAATGGGCGCAGATACTCTATTACCGTCTGAGAATTGTCGTGATTCCGTCGGTGTGGCGTAAGTGGCCGTCTTAGTGGATGTTGTCTGGGGTTTTTGTCGGTTGGAGGATGGCAGCGTGATTCCTTCTGCCACGATGTGCTGGTCGGTGTAGTTAGATCGAGTTTCTACTACCGCCTCCCTGGATATTAAAAGGTACACATCTTCTAATTTTAAGAATCCTCCCCGCTCCTCTCGCTGGTATTCGACCTTCCTCCACTCCCGACGAAGTCGATGGTGGAGTCGTCCTATTATCTTTAATAGGACTGTAGGGGTATTCCCGTAATCAAGTTGTCCAATTGATCTTAAGGTAGTGATAGCGTTCTTGATCTCGTCAGCTAGTTTTAGTAAGTCAACGGGTTTAGTGATAGCCCCTCCCTTACAGAGTTCCTCTATTACTGACCTGGCCATGCTCACTGTACCTCCGTATATCGAAGTTAAACGATCGTACGCTAGTTCGAAAGCGTCCGGTACACCGACGAAAGTCTCCGCCAAACGTTTAGGTTCTCCTGACAACGTTTGGAGCAAGTAATTGAACTTCTCCCGTGATGTAAAGGCGCACACGGCGATCTGGGATTCGATATAGTCTACGAAGGTATGCCAGTGTTTTGAGCTACCGGAAAACTTCGGTGGTTGTTGTACCGGCAATCCCTGTCTGGCTGCGAATTTTGCTATCTCCTCGGCAACGTTCAGAGTTTCGCGTCCTTGGTTGGTAACTTGGTTGATATCCCTTCTTGGCGCTTTTCCATGATACGATGTGGGGTTTGAAGGTACCGGTCTTTGTGGTTCCTTCTGGTGTCTATTGTGTTCGAATTCGGAATTTCTCGAACTGTCGGTTTGAACTTCCTCCAGACGCTCCTCGATCTGAGCCAACTTATTGACAACTGGTCGCAGAATGTCGGCGAACTGTTGTGTACTAATTACGTCCGTTGGTTGTAACGCCTTTTGTGTTGGTGTATTCTGTGGAGGGTTGTCTGCAAAGGAGTTGTCTGAACGCTCGCGTTTATATTCATCGGCCGCCCCTGTTCTAAATACCTCGCGTTTCGGGTAATCCGATTCGCTCGAAGTACTACTATCATCCGGATATGGTGGTCGACGTGCTCGCGTTCGTTGCGTCGTACGAATTCTAACATTCCGTTTCGGAACATCGTCCACTGATCTCCGTTGTTCGGTAGGCTCACAAGTCTTCCTCGAAGTCGTAGATTGCGATGTAAACTGGTTGAATGGTCGCGTCTCCACTGTTCTCCGTTGTTCGGTAGGCTCACAAGTCTTCCTCGAAGTCGTAGATTGCGATGTAAACTGGTTGAATGGTCGCGTCTCCACTGTTCTCCGTTGTTCGGTAGGCTCACAAGTCTTCCTCGAAGTCGTAGATTGCGATGTAAACTGGTTGAATGGTCGCGTCTCCACTGTTCTCCGTTGTTCGGTAGGCTCACAAGTCTTCCTCGAAGTCGTAGATTGCGATGTAAACTGGTTCGGTGGGCGAATGACAGCATTTGAATCCAAAGGCCTTGTTGGTCGAAACGTCATTGGGTAAGCGTAGTGTGTAACGGGTTTAGGTGTCGACGGTGAACTCACCTGTTTTGTCGTCAGTAGCGCAGGTCCGGTCAATAAACTACTACGATCCGTAATCGGTGGGTTACTTACCTTGACTTTCGGAATGGGCGACGACGTTGCTCTTGAAGGTATAAACTTGTCCGGAATAACAAACCTGTGTTCCGTCACACCATGGATAGGAGAAATATCACTACTACCCGCAATCGAAACAGGTTCCTTTGTCGTAACCGGTGCAAACATATGAGTTACCTGTGGGAATCGTTGACACACGTCCTTTACTAATTGTCGTTCCCGTCCGGGTGCTCCTACGCTTCCTTCCTTCTTCCGTTCCTGAATTTGGCGTTGTCTTACCTCTAACTGGTCCAAATCATGTCCGTCACGAGATCTCATCGATCGATCGCGGGCCCTTTGATCCAGATCTTCCTCAGCGTTCGCTAATTCTCTCGCCTTCTTCTCAAGTTCGAAATGAAGTTTAGCTGTCTTCTCTCGTTGTTCCGTTTGTCGTTGTTGTGCCTCAAATTCTGCTTGTCGTATAGCGGATTGAGCCTTTATTTGCCGTGTTTTCATTTCGGCCCGTGCTTCCGAAACTAACCTGTCTCGTTCTAATTCCGCCGCTGCCGCTGCCGCTTGTCGCTCTGACTCTGCCGCTGCCGCTGCCGCTTGTCGCTCTGACTCTGCCGCTGCCGCTGCCGCTTGTCGGGCAATGTCTAACTCTAACCGTTCTACTTCAGCTGCTTCTAATTCAGCTTGTTCCTGTAGATGAGAGATTCTTGCTATATTCGCAACGCGTAGCTTCTCTTCCTCTACTGCTGCTTGCATCACTAGAAGTTGAGCTTGTTCTTCCATTTCTTGTCGTTGTCGGTGGAATTCTTGCTGTTGTCGAGCAACTTCTGACGTGACTATACTTCCCTCGCAGATTTCGCTACGAATACTTACCAACGATTGGTCCAGTATTCCCGGTGCCGATTCAATTCGTACGGGTGAAGTTTCCTTCGTATATTCCGGCACGGTTTCCCAATCTCCGACGTCTTCGCCGCACATACGTAAGTGGTCCGTCAGGTGTTTTAATTGTCCATCCAGTCGGTACAGTTCCTGTTCTTCCTCGGGTTGTAATAATTCGTCCGAAACTGACTCACCTAACAACTGGTCCGCTTGTTCCTGTTGTATCTGTCTAATCGTCGACTTAAACTGAATCAGTTTCTCTCTAGTGATCATTAGTTTCTCGAGGATTCTAAGTTGAGTATCCATGTCCTGTCTCTGTCTAGCTAGATCTTGTAGGCCAACTAGATTATCAGCGGACTTATATACTTTACTCTGTACTCTGTCCTGGAGGGTGTAGAACTCGAATCGAGACATCGGAGCGGTCAACCCGTCTAATATGCGTTGGCCTTCTCCAATACTCCTGGTAATATGCGCCATATAACCACCGACGCTCCTAACAACGCTTTCCTGACTTCCTACTGAACTTACCATGTCCGATTCCCTATATCTAGGTTGCGGAACAGTTAGAAAGTCCTCGGTCCTGCCGTCGCCTCGTACTACAGCATCCGGTACTCCCGTTGGATGTACTGGTGACGCACACGGTGTAGGTTCGGTAGGCTCGCGAGTCTTCCCCTGTTGTCCTTCCGCTGCTGACTTATCCGCGTCACATGAGTCATAGTCGGTTTGTGTATTTTTCGTATAGTCTTGTTTGTCACTCATTTCGGTAGTTGTAAGTCAAGTAAAGTGAGTGTCAAAGTATCGAGTTTTACCGTATTTATACAAAACGGTACTAATTACAGTCTTATAAAATTAGCCTACCGGCCGATTTTATAGCAGATGGATAAAATTAGCCTAAACGGCCAATTTTACAGCAAATAAATGTCACGGAATAAGTATATAATAAAATTAGCCTAGCGGCCAATTTTATAACAAATAAATCGGATAACGATATGCGTTATCAAAAGGTAAATTAAATACAATAATACGGACTAATTCAGCAATGAACAAAGAAATCATACGGAATGCATAAATACTTGAGACAGTGGAACCCACAATAATTTTAACTAATACGGTAATGCCTAACTTATTTATGCAACTTTTCGAACTCACCCACTCCAATAATTCTCCAGAAAAACAGATTCCCAGATACAAACCGGACGTGAACCTTTCCGTTTTTAACGTTGCGGACGAAACGCGATTTTCCCAACCAAAGTTGTTGGGTTATCTATCTCCCAAACTTGCTAAACACGGTCTTGCTCCCGTTACAGTCTAGAAATGAGTTCTGAATCCTGAAAAAACAAAAGAGTTAGGTTTTACTTTACGAAAATTTTGTACCGGTACAATATGGTATTTAAACCCTTTTAAACACCGGTATTCAATTCCAAAATATTTTACACGCGGTTCAAATCAAATTTTATTTCAAAAAATTAGCACTTAGCTAATCAAATACAAATTTTTACCTCAAAATACAAAATTTTCAAATAACTTTAGTCCTACCGAACCGTAGTTCAGTAAAACATATTCCTACTAATTGAAGAGATACGCCTATTCCTACTATTGGAAGAGACGGTAACAATACCTGCAATATCTTACTGTAAAGTTTGTGAATCAAATCATAAATCCGACCTTCTCACCAAAACAGTAAACTCTAAGTAAGCGAATATATTGCAGTATTGATCTCTTATAACCGGTGAGGCAGAAAACAGTCTACGAGCAGACAAACTTCGATAAAACAAAATCCCGCGCAGCGAATCCTAAAATCAGGCTGACTCACTGACGGACTAAGGGGCTCGTATACTTTGCCGCGGTGTGATTTATATGGTTGGGCAAAGAGACGCTAGCTAGGTACAGGCAGAGATTTGGAGATGTCTAACTAGCGGGCAAAGCACAGTACGGACAAAGTTAATTTTATATATTTCGAGGTGTAAATAATTTCTAACGCGCGTGTTAATTCTGAATGGTCAAAACAGTTTTGCTCCTTCACATATATAATTACTGGGTACGGTGTACATTTACGAATATTCTAATTTTGTAACTTGTAGGTCCAATACTCACGAATGATAAGGTTCCTTCCCCTCTTGCGTATTTCCAGGACTCAAATTCAGGCATAAGGTTAATACTACGCCCAGAATTCGGCAATTTTAGGTACCAGGTCCCTAATACTGAGAAGAGATGTGTTAGTTTACTACTGTAGGCGTACGGGTACTAATAGCTATCCTGGCTCCTATCTAGAATTTTAGTCACCCAGGTAGTCCGGGTAACTTCCTATTAGGGCGTTGGCGGGGACACGGTAGATGTTAGTATATCCCTGATAGCCTCAATTTATTTGCGCCTAGTGTAAACTGCCCTACCGCCTGAACGGTACAATCCCAATTCAGGTGAAAACACAGCAACCCCCCTAGCCTACAAGTTCTAATGCAATGGACACCGTTGTACGGCAAATAGTCACAGACGCACCTGTACTTAGCAAGAGTTAAGCGTACAGTTTGCTGCACCCTAACCAATGTGTATGCCTTGTACCGGTGTGCCTACGTCCTATCTGCGTACTAGTATCTGCCTGCGCTCTCTCTCCCCCCGTAGGAATATGAAGGTCTACTGTGGGTTTTTTCCTGAATCAAGACAGTACAGTCCCTATGATGTAATTTTGGGCTTACAGCGTGTCACTACGTCTACCTTTGATCTTTTGGTCTTATACTTAGGTAGCAAGGATCGAACGCTGTCTAACCTTTCAGGCGATGGGCGAATAACTCCAAAATGGTATTGCGGGTTGTCTCTCGTCTACATTCCCGTGATGTTCCCGTTCATTGCTGCGGCCCGATCTCTAGCCGGCCATCCTGTCCCTGAGTTTGTTCACCGTAGTGAATTCATAGTAAAACAGAAAAGCTGAGAGAATATTCTGACTTTATTACAGAAGACACAATTATAATACAATGTAGTCTGAGAATAAACTAAGCACGACAGAGAGATTGATTATAAGAAGTTTGTGTGAGTATAAAGTATACTAAAGTAGTAAACTAATGAACGAAATCGCACCTTTTTATACCAAATTTGTGCCGCAATCAATCGAGAAAATTCTCGATTGTTCTATAGATTCTAACAAGGTTTTAAAGATAGCTATTGGTCCAGCTAATATATAACTTGCACGACATTGGTTACAATCAAATAACTACAGCCTTATTGGTACAGACAAATGCAATTAATTTGTAGCGGTTAATTTAAATGAGTTGAAATTCTGCACAAAAAATAATTCGCACTTACTAGGATTCGAACTCGATACCTACTACACATATAATTTCCAACGCTCTACCAACTGAGCTACTGAACCACTTGACCGATGGGTGCACAATAGATAGAACCAATACTAATGAGAACTCAAAGCAATCTTTACAAAGTTAATTCGAATAAAATAAAATTTTGAAAATCCACGGCATTTAGGGAATATAATTCTATACCTTCACATTAGTTGAGGATTGGGTGGCCGAAGAGATAGGATTGAGAACGAGGCCAAGTAGAATGGCGGTAACAACCATCTCCAGCAAAGATGAGATCCTGGAGATGAGGACCGGACGGTGCGCGATAGCAGCGATAGCACCGGGATGCGACTATGGGGCAACCATCGACCCCATCCAGGTGATAGAGTCGATTAATATCAACTCCAGGCGGCCAACCAACATCGAGGTCGAACAATACAGGTTCCTGGACAGTATCGACTTCTCAATCCTAGAGGTTGACGTTAGGAAGGTATCCATTATAGTAGGAATGGACTGCCCGATGGCCCACGAGAGAATGCAAACGGTCTTCGGCGAAGACATGCAGTGTGACCCGGTGGCGATTTTAACACCATTCGGGTGGACGCTAACCGGCCCAATCAAAACCAATATACCATTCCATGTGTCTGAGAGTTCAGGGTGCATGGTGCCAGGGACTGTTGAGGAGGTAGAAGAGAAATTAGAGACAGGCGATAGGGGGAGACAGCTAGAAGTGGAAGCAACACCAAGAGAGTGGGCGGAGGAGAATGGCTTGGATGCAGAAGACCTAGAGGCGATGGGATGGAACAAGGACGTCCCTGACAAGTATCGGTATGGGGATGGAGAGGAATGGACGGCGAGATGTTCGGAGGAGTGTCCGGAGGAGTGTCCGGAGGAGTGTCCAGAGGAGTGTCCGGAAGAGACGCCGGTCCAGTTGAGAGGCATACCGAAGAGGGAGAGGCCGAGTAAGAAGACAAGATGGAAAGGGAGAAGATGTGAGATGGTTAGACCAGGGGCAGAGAAACCCAAGAGTAAAGATAACAAAGGAGCCAGGAAAGTAGAAGGAGGCGTGTTGCATACGCACGCGGAACCGACAGAGTGCGAGGGGGCATTACATGGTGAGACATCATGTATACTGAAGGACGAACGGGGGTCATCGAGGCCTTTAATGCCAGCGCACATATTAAGGGGGAGGCCAGCAGAGATGGCATCTAAGATTAAGGATGAAAACAGGGGCGGCATTATACCCACCGAACGACAAGTTGAAGGGTGGAACTTTGCCGCCAAGGGACGACCACGAGGAGATCAGAGACACAGAGAGAAGGCAGCACTTTCCAAATTTAAGGACAGGAGAAAAGGGAAGGTCAATTCCAAGAGAGTTGGAATTAACAAGGAGAGCAGAGCGAAGAATCAGAGGTCCTACAGGGGGGCAGTGGGAGAACTGCCTGCTAGAGGGCACACCTTAGTGGAGTTGAGTTTAGTCGTCCAAGTTTTGGACTGAGGGGGGTGGGATTGAGGGCGAGACGCCCTTCCCACACATAAAATAAAAAAATAATAAATAAATAAAGAAAGAGTAAGTAGGCAGATGAAAGTTAGTTAGTTAGTAGTAAGAGGGTAGGTAGTACCGTTAGTTAGTTAGTAAGAGTTAGTAGTTAGAAGGTTCGTAGTACCATTAGGCAGATAGTAAGAGTTAGTAAGAGGGTACATAGTACCGTTAGTTAGTTAGAGAGAGTTGGAGGTTAGTAGTTAGAGGGTACGTAGTACCGTTAGTTAGTTAGAGAGAGTTGGAGGTTAGTAGTTAGAAGGTACGTAGTACCGTTAGTTAGTTAGAGAGAGTTGGAGGTTAGTAGTTAGAGGGTACGTAGTACCGTTAGTTAGTTAGAGAGAGTTGGAGGTTAGTAGTTAGAGGGTACGTAGTACCGTTAGTTAGTTAGAGAGAGTTAGAGGTTAGTAGTTAGAGGGTACGTAGTACCGTTAGTTAGTTAGAGAGAGTTGGAGGTTAGTAGTTAGAGGGTACGTAGTACCGTTAGTTAGTTAGAGAGAGCTAGAGGTTAGTAAGAGGGTACGTAGTACCGGTTAGTAAGAGTTAGTGGAGTCAGAGGTTAGTAAGAGGGTACGTAGTACCGGTTAGTAAGAGTTAGTGGAGTTAGAGGTTAGATGGTACGTAGTACCGGCTAGTAGAAGTTAGTTAGAAGTTAGTAAGAGGGTAAGTAGTACCGGTTAGTAAGAGTTAGTGGTAGAAGGGTATGTATAATGTAGATATTAGTTAGTAGTAAGCAGCGAGAGGGGGGCATATGAGTACAGCTGGATAAATCGTGTAGGCCACGCGACGTATACTGTTGTACTGCACAAGCCCACAGAGTAGGCCAGAATGTGGATTATAAAGTAGAATAATCCATTGGCAGAAGTAGTAGCACAATAGTACGATTAAATTAAAAATAAAATAGAAAAAAAATTAGAAATTTGACATATTATGGTAACAGTAGGAAGAAAATTCTGGAACATAATTAAAGTAACGGACAAAATTACAATTTAGAGTACAATTTGGTAGTTTTAGAAATTAAGTAGTGAAAATTAGGCTATAACTTAGAATTCTGCGAGAAGTAGGCCATTATCGAATTGAATAAACCATCATAACCTTATCACTCATCTGTACAGCGTCTTGGCAAGGCACCACCTTACAGGTGAGCGAGTGAGAGAGTTCGAAATGGCGGGGAAACTGATCAGAAAGAGAAAGCCGGAGTTAGGTTGAAAGGAGATATTGGTGGATTTCACCAAGAGGCATCCGGAAGAGAAGACGAGGGGATACTACGAACGGTTAGAGAGAGGTCACAAGGCGCGAGTGATACAGGACCATTTCAGGGAAGTGCATGAACAGCGGCTGGTCGGGACCTATGGGACACCGTCGCTGGACAACGCGATCTTCGAGCATTTCCACTACGTGGTGAAAGGAGACGAAGCGAAGTTCGGGATTCCGAAGTACGCAAGAGAGCAACCGAGAAAGGATTGGAAGAGGTTCGTAGAGTCCGTCAGCGGAGGAGGATACATGGTCCTAGACGATGAAGGGACCGTGGAAGATGAGGAGGGTTCGACGAGAGGATCGGCGGGGTCGGCCAGAACCATAATCCTACATTTGGGCGTGCCAAATGGGGATATATTCCTATTCGATCTAGGGACGTATGGGAAGAGGGACGTGCCGAAGTTGAACCGGTTGCCGAAGGCGGTGCAAACCCTAGTGAGAGAGAAGTCGACGACGAAAGTGGGATCGGCGATTCGCGACGATGCGGAGAGAATCATCGGTCCGGACACCCCCAACCTCCTGGATACACAGACGGTCTACATGGCTATGACAGCACCAGACGGGTTGGGACCAGTGGAGAACACAGGCCATTGCGGAGCGGTGGCGATGGGCCAGCTAATGGGGCTTGTATGTCACAAACCGATGGACTGGGGCAAGTTCAGAGAGGAGTACGGAGCGTACTTGGCGAACTCGCTGAAGTGGGGAGCAGGCCAGGGAAACAAGAGGTGTATCAATTCCGGAGAGGAGCGATAAAGGTATATCAGAAGCAATATATCCTACAGGAGGACTGGATAATGATGGGTTTGCTTAACCTATTCATGACCGTGGTTATCAAGAGGGAACCAACGGCATTCCTATTATCGGGATCACCCCTAAGCTACAGAAGAGCCTTTAAGACGGCTTTCGAGGGTCTGGTAGACCACCCGGGGCTGAAGGGCGAGTCGGTGCACTATAATAGCCGACATCTGGTAGTCGGGGAGGTAGATACACCATATCAGAGATGGGAGCAGCTAGAGGCGGATAGACAAGAGGCGAAGCGATTGGAAGAAAGGCGAGGAACAGGCAGCCTTAGACGAACTTCGTTGGACGTCATCAGGGAGTTCAGGGGAGTCTCTAGGGCAAGAATTAGGGTGGACGGTGGGATCACCGAAACAGTCGACATCGGGATTGCAGACGACGCCCATACCAGCGGGCGCCGAGGGCGATCACCCGCTAAGGAGGCTAGGGGAGCTGGAAGGATGGAAAGTCACGGGCGAGAGCCAAGGCGGGAAGGGACACAGTGGGTCCACCGGGATACCAGGGTTGGAGCCACTCCCAGAGGAGGATGAGGATGACGACGAATTCGGAGAGATGCCGCCCATTGGGAGGATCGGCCACTCGGACACGGACTGGGTTGGCGGGAGGGTGGTGACGGCCAGTGGGGCGAGAGCCTTCTGGGATAGACCCGGCAAGTGGGCCTGGGTGCATGAGGAGCCGGTGATGGATTTCGCGGGGAGCACCATCAGGTTGGGCGAGCAACCGGGAACGGCACCACGGGTAGTATTCGGGGAGACGATGCCCGGGACGGGCGAGGAGATTGACGTGGACAGGGACGCTAACATCCAGAAGTTCGCTTACCAGCGACTCCACAGACTGCGGAGGTCGCTTGGGACGAAAGACGACGTGGGGCGGGAGACATTGGTGCTCGGCTGTGACTGCTGTGGGAGACAGACCCACCAGGAAAGGAGCTATTTGTACCGGTTCCAGAAAGGAACTAGTTGTCTCTACTGCCGCGAGTCGTGCCACAGGATGGGGGCGTGTCCACGGTTGCACAACCGGTGTTTGAAGTGCAACTTCCGGGGACACTACGGACACCAGTGCGACTGGATGGACGACGAAGAGAAGTTTAGGATCTTCGAGGAGTGGGCCGACGTCGGGGCCATGACTCGGCAAAGTATGAAGGCCCAGGAGTTCCGGTGGGGCTTCTTTAACATCAATCAGGAGGCCCACATGGAGATTATCAAATGGAGACTTCCGTTTACCTACCAGGAAGTAGCAACGGCGGCGTCATATGCTGGGGTGATAAATACGCAGAGGTATTTGGACAGGTGGATGCCACAGAACAGAGGGGAGTTCAGAGATTTCTTGGCGGAGCATGTGCTGCGGGTGATGAAAGTGATCCTATGGGATGCCACCAGGGGGAGACAACAGGGCCACTCGGAGGGGCCACCCGCGAAGCGATACCGGGAGCTAATAACACCAGCGCCCAAGGAGTCGACGACCGGGAATAGTAGAGAGGTAACGGTGAGGGTCAGGAGCCTGAAGGGAGACAAGACCAAAGGAGCGGCAGCGGCCAGAAAACGACCAAGGGAGGAGGACGACAGAGGGAAAGAGTTGAGATGGTTCCCAAAGTCAGGTGGAACGAAGTAGATTTCGATGTGGTATGCCTGGAAGGCACCACGTGAGACGTGCGAACTCCTAAGTACAAATTCAAGTAATTTAAATAATTGAAAAGTGCAATTAGTAGGTACGTACGTAATATTCATTAGTTTAGCAAAATATAATCAAAGTATGTACTATAGTTATACAACCTTTTTCCAATTAGCTACTGGGACTGGGGGATGATTGACTATGACAAACGGGACGCTGGACGACTTCACACTTCTTGAGTGCGACGGCACAGGAGGGGGGTGAGGTCCGCCAGGAGTGAATGGTTGAGATAGGGGTCGAGTGATAGCGCGAAGAGAGTGCGGGTGCAATTCAATTGTGGGGGGGGGAGGAGTAAGAGGCTGAGTGAGGGATAGGGAGGTCCAAGAGTTAGAGCGGAAGTGAGGAGATGTAGAGGAGAGTCAGGGTTAGAGTAGAGTGGAGTTAGAGTGGCGAAAGTGTTGGGGAAACAAAAATTGTGCGAGAGGAGCGCACAATCAGCCCGACACGGGACGCCAGGTAAACAGGGTAGCGATATCATACCCATAGGGAGCGGCCTGGAAAGCCGGCCCCAGAGAAAATAATTCCACCCAACACCCGATAGTAGATCGGGATCCAGCGGAATTGTAGCGCACTAGAGGTGGATGCTATCTTCTCACCGGGAAGATAGCATGGGGGGGGGAGTGTTAGCGTATTCAATTCCGCTAACCAGCCCACACAAAGTTGGTTTTAAGCAATATTGGGAGCACGAGGTTGATCACCACCAACCTCGTGTCACCCCAATAAATGGGGCGACAAACCCCAAAGGGAACACACAGCGGGGGTCAGAGGTTATACCTCCGAGAGGGAGAGAGTGATAGCAGCAGGGGGAAACACTCCCAGAGAGATGGGAAGGGCGAGAAGTGAGTTATTAGCCAATGGGGGGAAGGCATCCACTGAGTAATGTAATGCGGCCAACCAGTGCAATATATATTACCATTTGTTGTGCCAATTCATTCACTTGGTTAGTCAGTTTAGTTAGGGCAGAACGGGAACTCTTATTACCGTTCACTGCCGTCATCCATAATTCAGCTTTACCGGTACATTCACTCAGTTACAACTGTGCTTATACTTCACTTGTTAATTCTACATTTTATATATATCATTTTACAACAAAGTCGGAATAACTCTCAACAACCTAGAACTCTTTTCATACACACACGGCGGGGAACGCGTAAATCAGATAACCGGATAAACCGGGATCCTCGGTGGATCCCGTCACATGCTGCTTCCCAGTGGTTAGTTACAGTTCTTTTTCCTCATCACCTATCCCTTTCTGCAACCCCCTCTTGTGACTACACTCGTATTGTCACCCTCTAACTTTGTCGCTTGATAATGCCTTCCTCGAGGCGAAACCTACCGGTCAGCTGTCTGCCGATAGCTGATCACAGATGCATGCTTCCTTGGTCCAGTTTTGGTCGTGTTGCTGTATTGTGTTTTTACTGCTGTACTGTTACTGGTTTTTAGTGCATACCTACCGGTAAGGTTTTTTACTGAAAGTCGCTTGACTATAAATAATAAATGTGTTAAATTAAATTAACGTTCAAGCTTAGTTCCATTATTAATATTTAATATTTAATATTTATTCGAAAAAGTAAATTATATAAAATGTAATTATATTAGGTGAAGAAGGATGTATAAAAAGTATATTTTTTTACGGCGGGTGAACTTTATGCGAGTGGGAATTATATTAGATTATTATTTATTGAGTATATTGAAGGGATTTTAGCATTTTTGTGAATAAATTAGGCCAGTAAAGCAAAAAAAATTATGACACATCGTAGGAGTTACAGTAGTTAGGCGTGTTTTATTAATTTATTTATTATTAGGAATATAATTATGAGGATAATATTTTAAAAAAAAATAACAATAATTAGGAAATAACGCCAAACACACAACGGTATCGATATATAAACAGTTAACGGTAACAACCGCACGGCTGGACTAGGCTTTGCGAACCATCGAGAATGGAGAGTCTTTAACGGAAAACAAATTTAATTTCTTGAGAATCGTTGTTTCTTCCTCTGTGTGTCTAGAGAAATACCTATTACGGTTTGAAACAGGGGGGGGGGGGGGGGGGGGGGGGGGGTTAACGAGTATCGAGTTTAGGATGCGAGTAAATGTAACCAACCTAAATGGTGGGATATGGAAGGATTCATGGCGACCACTTAAAATTATTTAAAACGTATCACTCTGTTTCTAATAATAAACTGTAATAAAATATTATAATCTCTTATAAAGTCTTGACTATATTATAACTTATTTATAAATCACATTAAATAAATTAGAAGGAAAGGGTTTCGACTAATTTTCTCACCCGAAGTCCAACATGTATCATCGGCCGGATCGGCCCCACTTAAAACATAACCAATAACACACTTACAATAGGACTGTCCCCTCTTTAGTTCACATTCATATTCTATGCCAGTATGAGGACAGGCAAGGCATGGATCCTCTACCGGACCTAAAATAGAAAAGAAATATCACATAATACATAATCATAATCAGCTATATAATGTCTGAAGTTTATTATAGTAAATGATTGGTTTTGGTTTAAGTATAGTAAACGTGCGTAATCAATCCCTCGTAAAATCAAACTCTTTCATTTTCTAGTCCGTCATGCATCTGGCAAAGTTTCTGGTTCTGCCATATGAAAACGCCAGGGGTATTATTTGTTATGATGTAAATTACCTTTTTATACACTTATTAACAATATAAAGCAGCAGCTTGGCCTAGTGGTGACATTCCTGGGCTTCCAATTAGGGAGCCCTGGTTCGATCCCTAGATGGGGCAGCACTTTTTGGGCACAGTGCTTTAAATGTTGCAGCCTAGCCCAACCCCGGCTTTCTTCCTTCAGTGGTCGATAAATGGGAACCAAGGCAACTTGGGAAACAGAATGGAAGAGTTTACTGTGAAAGATCAGCCATGGTGGTGAACAGGCATTCCTTTAGGAAACAGAGTGGAAGGGTTTACTGTGGGAGACCACCCATGGTGGTGAACAGGCATTCCTTTAGGAAACAGAGTGGAAGGGTTTACTGTGGAAGATCACCCTTGGTGGTGAACAGGCATTCCTTGGCTTAACGAGCCTAAAAGATTCTCCCATTCATTAACAATATCCTTATATATGTTTAGGCAACCGATTGGTAGTAGTTGCTATATTGTAGGCCTACTGTAGTGTATTTTGCTGGACAACAACTAACATTTAAACACATTTTCAGTATCCAGCTTGTCGAAAAAGGCAATGTTGTCATTGTATGTATTTCTAACATCAGCCAGTTTATTAGTAGTGGGAGCTTCTATTGTCTCAAAGCCGCAGAAGCCACCAAACTCCCACGCCCACGCAATTGCCAGACAATTGTCACTACGGCTACAAACAGATACGCATTCAACGAATGTGTGTATGTCCGTCTGATCTTCTAAATCCACGTCTCCCAAATAATGTGTCCTACAAGGTCGGGAGAACATTCCAGCCCAAGGTACTAAAAGAAGAAGATAAATATTTTGTTTTATTTATTTAAGAATACATTTTTTTAGTGTATCGCACTTTCACACTCTTATCCACATTTTATTCATAGTATCTATAAACCTTTTTTTCTATCTATCCAACGATTGATTAGTGTCTCAACACTCCAATCAACCATCTCTGCAACACAATCATCTTTATATATTTCACAAATACCATCATTGTAGGTGAAACCCCAACACTCTGTACCCATTTTCTCGCACTCAATGCTACAGAAATGAGTTGAAGATGTGACCATTGATACCCCTCCTACATCGGTTGGTTTTGTGCAGAAACTATTCGTATAAATACCTCCATCTAAATTTCGCACCACGTTCGTTATCAAATATATTATTACAAAGATAAACATAGTTTAATTGATTCACAATTGTTATTGTTTTTTACACAGTTGTTATTAATAATATACATTTACCACATTGGTTAGGGGAATACCTATATTTGAATATTATTACTATTATAGTTGAGGTTAAGGCACACGAAGTGGAGCCTTCGCGAAGCACTTGATATTAAATTATGTTAATTATCAACTCGAAAGAATTATAAGCAAAATCTAAGAAGAAGATGTCCTATAATCACTTTACCCCCTACAGTAGAGGAATACTGCGTAACTACATTGATTCAAGACCTCACAAAAACTCTGAGGTCTAGAATCTATGTGCCAGGTGTCAATCAGGAAGAAAGGATTATAAACAATAATACGAAATAACTGAGGGTTTCCTTTTAAGTCATTTCTAAACTCGCGGTAGATTTGAGAATTACCAATGGATTACCGTCCCACACAATGCTGCAGCCAGTTCTAGTACTGTATATATGCCATAATATATATCCCTTAAATCGATTTGTAAGTGGATAATACCAAACCAATAAAGGACATAATTAGGATGGGTAATAACAGTGGATGTAATATTGACAACCGAGTGTATCATAGTATGATATGACTAAGAGTGTAAAGTAATAAGCAGATGAGGCGTGAGTATAGAGTGTGACGACCAAACCCAGTTACAGTAGATACTACATATTGATAAAGCTAAACAAAACTAATGGCGCCGGCAAGTCTCTATAAAATTTGAACATTTTATATCTTATTGATGCCTATACAAATTTCCAACTCGACAGTTTTACTTACATATTAACATGTCAAAATCGTAACGACAACAATTATTTGCCTAAATTGAACCCCTAACAGTATCAATTCGCTAACTAACTTCGTGGCTCGTCCCCATATAATGCCTTAAGTCTAAATTTCTAAGGCGTAATTTTTTGGATTGACACATAAAAAATTGTATTTATAAACATTAGTTTGGCCGAATTTTTCACGAGCTGATGCTAATTGTAATTATTGGCTAAATCTGGCAGTTTTGTTCATAAACTATGGTCGGGATAAATTGTAAAAAAGATTGTTTGAAACAAACATGTTAAAAAAAATCAGTACAGTACTGTTGACAGATTTAAATTTGTTGGTAAAACCTGTAATTGGGTAACATTCAGAATAAACATAGGCCTACTGTAATACCGGTACTGTATTGCGGTACTGTTCAATTCGGACCCATACTGTAAGGTACCAAAATAGAATAAAGACAGACAAATATAACTACAGAACAAATTTTTAATTCTAGAACTCTTTAAACAAAGGGCTAAAAAATTTTATCTGAAAAATCGACTTTGCAGAGAATGGGACTTCTGTTTATATAACTATTGTTACTTTAATGTACAATTAATATTGTTAAACTATTATTTATCAAATACAGTAGCTCATACAGCTACTATTTATTAGTAGGCATGATTGATTAACGGAAACCTAAATTATTTATGACTATTGCCTATTAACTGTGTACAGAAGGCCTTCTCAGCATACAGCCTACAACAACGGTTATCATGAATATACTGTAGCATGAGCTTAAGGGTAAAAGATAAGAGCTCCTTGAACTCCAATTACACACGCGGGCTGGTGAGCAGAGCAGGCGAGCAGATGAGTTTTGTATTGTTCAGGGGTGAGCATAAATCACATTAATTTTTAATTAGCCGTTTTAGGGACTTTAATTAGATTTCAAATTGTTGCCCTCGTTCCCAAGGGCAACCTAACATTCTATGGTTCTTTTCGGGGAATCTCATTGATCTCGATTGCTGCAAAGCTATACCTAATAGAATTCTATGAAATCGCATCAGGGATCCCATTGAGAGACTGCTCCGTGGCAATAATGGGTTCCCTAAAGGTCGTGGGACAATTTTTGGAGCCCATTTTGGCACTTAGAAGGATAATTGAAGAGTTATCAAAAAAGAAAGACAGGCATCTGGCTGTTATCTTTGTTGACTTCTTCAAGGCCTTTGATTCCGTCTCTCGCTCACCTATGTTCAGCATACTTTCATTATATGGGTTTCCTGATAGAGTTATAGCAGCAATCATTCTTGTTCATTATTGTGGTTGACTATGTTCTACGCATGTCCTTAGATCAACATAATGATGATGGGGTGATGATAACTCCACCTACTGGCTCCAGAAGTCGAGGAAATCCTGCCAAGTACCTAACTGATCTAGACTTTGCGGATGACTTAGGAGTACTCTCAGAATCACTAGAGGGAGCCCAACGGCTCCTCAGATCATTAGAACAGGCTGCTTCTAAGTCTTGTTCTTTTTATTAACTCCAAAAAGACCAAACTTTTGACAGATAACTTTGAAAGTCCTCAGCAAGTCTCTGATCGGATGAGCATAAGCGCATAGGATGGTATGCTTGAGCATGTGGATGACTTCTGTTACCTGGAATCATGGATCCGGAAGTACGGACCTTCGAATACGTAAGGGAAAGGCATGGGCGGCCTTGAATAGGCTTACCAGGATTTGGAAGTCACCGAGAATTAATCGGAAACTTAAGGTCCGATTATTTAGAGCAGCAGTAGTTCCAGTACTCCTCTATGGGAGTCCATGCCGGGCTCTAACTGCTGAGCAAACCAAATCTCTGGATGGCACATTCACAAGAATGCTATGCCGGGTTCATTTTGTCAAGTACAATGCACACATCTCCAACCAGACACTATATAACATTGGATGTGTCTCATTGGTTCTCCCAAGCTTGACACTAGAACAAAATCGCCTACGCTTTGCAGGACATTGCTTTCGCCGTGAGGACCAGCCAGTGCATAATCTTGTACTTTGGCAGCCTCATGGAGTGAATAAGCATAGTGGACAGCCCATGACTTTCTTGAGACGCATCTTAAAGGACCCTCTCCTTGAAGATGCGGATGATCTAGCAAATGTCATGGGTGATAGGGAGTTGTGGCGGCGCACGCAATTTTGTCGACAAGCCGGCACAGAATTCTTAAAAATGCAGCTGCAATGCAGCATGCCGATCCTAGTAGTACTTTTACTTATTATAGTTACTGTTTATTAATGTTTATTATTTTTGCTCATTGTTGCTCGTTGTTGCTCGTTGTTGCTCGTTGTTGCTCATTGTTGCTCATTGTTGCCCGATGTTGCTTATTGTTGTTCGTTGTCGCTCATTGTTACTCGTTGTTGTACTTTATTATTGCTCCTTGTTGCTCATTGATGCTCGTTGTTGCATGTTGTTGCTCAGTGTTGCTCATTGTTAATAATAATAATAATAATATATATTTATATCGCGCCTTTAAGAATAAAAATATACTTGCAAGGCGCCAGCAATAACGATATGAAAGTCATTAAGGTATACACGAATACATAAATGAAGAAGAGTATACATAGAGAAGGTATACATAAATGATAGTCAAAAAACGTAAAAAAGTACATTTATAGTTATTCATATTCTTCCTTGAAAAGGAAAGTTTTCAGGCGAGATTTGAATGAGTCAACTCCAGGTGCGCTACGGACATTCATCGGCAGAGAGTTCCAAACCTGTGGTGCAGCAACGGAAAAAGCGCGTTTTCCATAATTTGAGAGACGAAATCTTGGTACGACGAGCAACATCTTATCACTGGAGCGTAACTCGCGATGCAGAACATATGGTGTCAATAGGTCCCTGAGATATTGAGGTGCCAGGCCGTTCAAACATTTGTAAGTCAACAACGCTATTTTGAAATCAATACGGCGACGAACAGGAAGCCAATGTAGGCTTTTAAGGACAGGTGTAATATGTTCCCGCTTTCGGACACCCAGTAGAAGACGCGCGGCTGAGTTTTGTACATATTGTAGCTTCTTAATGAGATTATTCGGCAGACCATAATATAGCGAATTGTTGCAGTCTAGCTTGCTTGTTACCAAGGCATGTATAAGAGTCTCTAGAGTGTCCTCCTGTAAACATTTTCTGATTTTGGACAGGTTCCGAAGGTGGAAGAAGGAATCTCGCACAGTGATGGCAATCTGTTTACTAAAAGACAAATGAGCGTCTATGTAGAAGCCAATGTCACGGGCGTCACTGCTACATTTTACTCTATTGTTGCCTATTTGTAGACAAGGCGGGTCTATCTGATATCCAAAGCGTGATTGCAACAATAAACATTCTGTCTTGTCCGTATTCATCTTGAGTAGATTTGTATTCATCCAGCTCTGTATGTCACGTAAACATTCCTCGGTAACTTCTACTGCCGCACCCAGATGTGATGGTTCAAATGCAATATATATTTGAGTGTCGTCGGCATATAAGTGATATGTTAAACCATGCTTTAATATGACAGACGACAGGGAGCGAGTATATATTGTGAAAAGTAAGGGTCCTAAAACGGAACCTTGAGGTAAGCCATACTTCAGGTCTTTGAATTTCGAGTACGCGTCACCAATAAGTACCTGTTGTTTACGTCCTGAAAGGTATGAACGAAACCATTGCAGTGCATTATCTTTTACCCCAATATCATGTTCTAGAATATTCAGTAAGATACTGTGTTCCACCGTATCAAAGGCCGCGCTTAGATCCAATAGTATAAGTAGCACAGCTGACCCGCTATCGATACTTCGTAGTACATTATCAGTAACCGACAGTAATGCAGTTTGTTGCTCATTATTGTTTGTTATTGCTCGTTGTTGCTCATTGTTGCTCATTGTTGCTCATTGTTGCTCGTCGTTGCTCATTGTTGCTCGTTGTTGTACTTTATTATTGCTCGTTGTTTGTTGCTCATTGTTTTTCGTTGTTGTTCATTGTTGCCCGATGTTGCTTAATGTTGTTCGTTGTTGCTCATTGTTACTCGTTGTTGTACTTTATTATTGCTCCTTGTTGCTCATTGTTGCTCGTTGTTGCTCAGTGTCGCTCATTGTTGCTCGTTGTTGCTCAGTGTTGCTTATTGTTGTTCGATGTTGCTCATTGTTGCTCGTTGTTGCTCGTTGTTGCTCATTGTTGCTCATTGTTACTCGTCTTTGCTCATTGTTGCTCTTTGTTGTACTTTATTATTGCTCGTTGTTGCTCATTGTTGTTCGTTGTTGCTCATTGTTGCCCCATGTTGCTTATTGTTGTTCGTTATTGCTCATTGTTACACGTTGTTGTACTTTATTATTGCTCCTTGTTGCTCATTGTTGCTCGTTGTCGCTCAGTGTTGCTCCTTGTTGCTCAGTGTTGCTCCTTGTTGCTCATTGTTGCTCGTTGTTGCTCGTTGTTGCTCATTGTTGCTCATTGTTGCTCGTTTTTGCTCATTGTTGCTCATTGTTGCTCGTTGTTGTTCATTGTTGCCCGATGTAGCTTATTGTTGTTCGTTGTTGCTCATTGTTATTCGTTGTTGTACTTTATTGTTGCTCATTGTTGTTCATTGTTGCTCAGTGTTGCTCATTGTTGCTCGTTGTTGCTCATTGTTGCTCGTTGTTACTCGATGTTGTAATTTATTATTGCTCCCTTTTGCTCATTGCTGCTAGTTGTTGCTCGTTGTTGCTTGTTGTTGCTCAGTGTTGCTCATTGTTGCTCGTTGTTGCTCATTGTTGCTCATTGTTGCTCGTTGTTAGTCATTATTGTTGGTCTTTGTTGCTCGTTGTGCATTTTAGCACCTGCCCCTTCACCTGTTATACACCAAAATGTAAGCTACTCTTTCTCAGCCGTGAGCAGTCCCCAGTAAAACCCCCAATCTATTAATAGTCCCTTTCATTGTCACA
Organism: Nemertoderma westbladi; assembly: GCA_032718475.1. NCBI lineage: Eukaryota > Metazoa > Xenacoelomorpha > Nemertodermatida > Nemertodermatidae > Nemertoderma > Nemertoderma westbladi. The sequence continues at coordinate 24,749 of JAUCBJ010007645.1, forward strand.
AACAGAAACACGAAGTGGGGCCTTCGCGCAGCACGTGACTTAAATTTAATTTAAGTACTAATTCGAAAGTATTACTGTATTAGCAAATTTTAAGCAGATTTCGCCTAATCACTTTTTACCTCTTTCATTTCTATTCAGACATTTCTGACTCTAGCGGTATAGTGAGAACTGAAGATGGATTAGGGTCTCCAGCCCCACAAAGACACAGCCTATGGATGAATAGTACATACGTACATCGGCCAAGTTTCATCTTGAATAACGGATAACGAAATGAGAGACGGATCTCACTTTCAGAAATTTCGCCCTCTAGCGGCAGACTGGAGGACTCCAGACCGTTTACTGCCCACCAAAGACTCAGGCCGACTTCTACTACATATCTGCTACGTTTCAGCTTGAACGGATCATAAATAACGAGATGGGAGAAAGATTTCACTTTCAAACTTTTCGCCCTCTAGCGGCAGACTGAAGAACTGCACACGGATTAGCCTTCAATTCAATTCAATTCAATTCCTTCTTTCAAAGTCACAGCTAATGGTCTAGTACATATCTGCCAAATTTCAGCATAAATGGATTAAAAGCAAAGAAATGGGAGGACATTTAACGTTTAGACATGTGGCCCTCTAGCAGGAGACTATTGCTCTGATGGTGTCTGAAAGTCTCTCAAAAATCTCAACTTTAGCTCATATTGATACCTACAAATTTTCAACTTGGCAGCTTTAAATTCGACAAAGTTATAAGCATGTCAATATCATAACGACGACAACGATTTCACTTTCAGACATTTGGCCCTCTAGCGGCAGACTGGAGAACTGCAGATGGATTCGCCTCCTTTGAAAGTCACAGCTAATGGTCTAATACATATCTGCCAAGTTTCAGCTTAAACGGATTAAAAGCAAAGAAATGGAAGGGCATTTAATGTTTAGACATGTGGCCCTCTAGCGGGAGACCATTGCACTGATGGTGTCTGAAAGTCTCTCAAAAATCTCAACTTTAGCTCATATTGATACCTACAAATTTTCAACTTGGCAGCTTTAAATCCGACAAAGTTATTAGCATGTCAAAATCGTAACGACGACAACGATTTCACTTTCAGACCTTTGGCCCTCTAGCGGCAGACTGGAGAACTGCAGATGGATTCGCCTCCTTTGAAAGTCACAGCTAATGGTCTAATACATATCTGCCAAGTTTCAGCTTAAACGGATTAAAAGCAAAGAAATGGGAGGGCATTTAATGTTTAGACATGTGGCCCTCTAGCGGGAGACCATTGCACTGATGGTGTCTGAAAGTCTCTCAAAAATCTCAACTTTTGCTCATATTGATACCTACAAATTTTCAACTTGGCAGCTTTAAATCCGACAAAGTTATTAGCATGTCAAAATCGTAACGACGACGACGACGACGACGACAACTATTTGCATAAATTGACCCACTCCCTAACAGTGTCAATTCGCTAAGGCTCCGCCAACTTCGTGGCTCGCCCCACAACCGATTACATTGCCCTTACTGTACTATAGGCTCATTCCATGAAAAGGTCAACCTCCCCACTAATTTCGAACAATGAGATGTAGCTTTGAATTTATACTTATTTTAGGTCAAAATTTATCGTACTTCATGAATTCAGTGCTAAAAATTGTATCAACACAGGTGGTTTCTCAAAAATAGTCGAATTACATATTATGCACCTGCTCTGCTCAAAATGTGAATAAAAGTGTGCAAAAGTTTCGTTTTCTGTAGGCACTTCCTATGACCAATAAATTAACATTTCTGAGCATGTACTAAATCAAAAACAAACCCATTTTCGAATTTTTTTTGGTTTCATTTAATTTCACCAGTGTTTCAATCCTCTATAATCAATGGGAGAATCTTTTAGGCTCGTTAAGCCAAGGAATGCCTGTTCACCACCATGGGTGATCTTCCACAGTAAACCCATCCACTCTGTTTCCCAAGTTGCCTTGGTTACCATTTATCGACCACTGAAGGATGAAAGCCGGGGTTGGGCTAGGCTGCAGCATTTAAAGCACTGTGCCCAAACAGTGCTGCCCCATCTAGGTATCGAACCCGGGCTCCCTAATCGGAAGCACAGTAATGTCACCACTAGACCAAGCTGCTGCTTGGTCCTCAATCCTCTATAATGAAATCGATAAAGTTAATCATGTGATGTCCCATACTTTACCTAAAATAGTGAAATTTTTAGTTTATTCGCAGAGATGTAACTCAGCCTAATCACCCAGTGGAATGCGAAGCACGTTTGTGTTGCGTCATCGTATAAAACAATTAGTTTCATCTTCACTCCCTCAGAAATATCATGGCGGCCAATTGAAAATTGTCCCACACTTTACCATTAAAATGACGATTATATTAGTGCACTGTAATAATGTAATATGTGAAGCCAGGAGTGTTATAATACTCTAAGGTCATAGTCGGCCGTAAGAATATTATGAGTCTATATTTGAACTGAAAATCATTCCTCAGTCAAGAAATCTTTGGGTTTACGCATGTAAAGTCCCATACTTTACCAAAAAATAGTGAAATTGTTAATTTATACACAGAGAAGTAGTCTAACTAAGCCCAATCACCAAGTGGAATGCAAAGCACGTTTGTGTTGCGTCATCTTAAGAAACAATTACCTGTAGTTTCATAATCTACACCCTCAGAAACATCATGAAGGCCAATTGAAAATTGTCCCATACTTTACCATTATAATGGCGATTACATTTTAGTGCACTGTATTAATGTACAGTAATATATGAAACCTGGAGGGCAGGAGTGTTATAATGCTTTAGGGTGATAGTAGGGGGAAGCATAGAAGTATGTATTTGAACTAAGAATCATTCATCAGTTAACTAATCTTTGAGTTTATGCATGTAAAGTCCCGTACTTTACAACAAATTTCAAAAAATTTAGTTTTTTAGCAGATAAGAAGATCGGTAAGTACAGTAATTGATAAATTTTCAGAAAAATTGAAAGAATTTCTAAACTTTTCACAGAATACATGTGTACCAAGTTTGGTTATATTTCATCAATGATTGGCGGACTAATTTCGGTTTTTATCAAAATTTTGAAACTATCGGTACCAACAGACAGACTGTCTGATATGTGACCTTTTGATTCCTTAAACTTCAGATTCTTTCCAAACTTTTGACAGACTTCATACGTACCAAGTTTGGTTTAATTTCATCTAAAAATGACCGAGATATACAGTATTAGCGATCAAAAATTAGGCAGATGACAGACAACTCGTCAACGGCACCCATATGCTAAGACTTCGGGTCAATTTGTGGGTCGCCCCATATTTTGCATCCATATCTTGGTTTGAAATACTTAGTTGCACTTTATTATCACTAATTATCCAGAAATTACTGTTATGTTAAGTGTAAAGAGACCATTTTGACCATAAAATTCGTACAGGTCCCGACTTTACCTGGCAATGTCCCATACTTTACCACACACACCACACTGTAAAAAATTAGCAATGTAGCAATTCGTCTGATACTTATATTTTTATTTAAGCTTAATATTACAGCTTTATCCTAAACATCAACTCAACACCGTACCTGCGCACAATTCGCTAAATTTTAAAATTGAAATCATAAAATAAAAAAAACTATTTCGAACGAATCCGTACTTTACCTTAGTTGGACAAGCTGGTGTTTTCTCAAAAGTGACTAAGTCCCGCCCTTAGCGAATGTTCGCGCTTTTGAAGACCTTTAGCAGTTTAACCTGCCAAATTTTATATGTCTTTTAGTTAATTAAAACCACTTTAGCATACGACAATAATTTATGCTAATACGCAAAACATTAGCCGAAGTCAGCCCATGCGCGATCATTCACCCGATGGATCTACACCCGGGAGACTGAATTCGGATGCTTGAATTGTATTATTACAGTGTAAGGTTGCAGTGTATACCTAATGTATTATTCGATAGATCGTTAATAATTAATCTCTGACAGATATTATTGGCTTTCGGGAAAT
>JAUCBJ010007646.1:0-40013 GCA_032718475.1 Nemertoderma westbladi
CGGTGTGTCTGTCGTTCTGTTGATCTGTCGATCTGTTGTGTCCAATTTTAAACGTTAATAACTCAGCCAAATCTCGATAAAATATATCCAAACTTGGTACATATGTAGTCTGGCAAAAGTTTAGAAATTTTCCAAGTTGAATTTGCGTGGGGTCTTCGTGCAGCATCTGTGTAAATGTCTTACAGTTATATTAAATTAATCTACGCAAAAAGTATTAGGATTGGCATCAGCGGGGGGTGCAGATTAAAAGGGCTGAACACGTACTGTCCCCCTTTCTTTGATTGATTGCCGGTATGGTTAAATTTCTCAAATACAGATTTTGTGATACAGTCGCTCAATTTTAATTTGTATCTCATAACTGGGCCTCGTCCTGCGGGAAGGCCCCACGAATGTGTTAGTTGTTAGAGCAAACAATTATTACATTAGCATTAGACAGTGGAAAAGTAGTTGATGCTGGTCAGCCGGTAGGCATAATACTTCTGTACTACAGGTACAGCATTGCTGTACTGCAGTACTGTTGTGTATTGTTCTTATATAAGTATAGGACCGTGAACTCGCCAGGCTTGCCAGCTTGTATATATCTAAACGCTTTCGCGCCTCTAAGAGGCGCCTACATCCTGCATTGACTCTCTCCACACGTTCTTATTGGATGCTAAAGTTCTTAATCTGTTTAGATCCTTGCGGTTTTTTAAAAAGTTATTCCATATATCCGACACATCCTTCCTAATCACTGCGTATAGACAACACAGGCGTCCCATACCTTTACATATTTTTAGATGGATTGGTTGATAGTATAGAATTAAGCGCTTGCTGGGCTGGGGTGTCACTGTGAAGCCGAACAATGCGGCCCAGTAGAGAGATAAGACTATGTTTCACTATATTTGAGATTCAGCTAGTCTTTGTATATAAGTCCTCATTGGATATATTATCAGGCCATCTTATACCAACTAACCATCTAAGTTATGGTGATCCCAGGAGGATATCTTAATTTGAGACAAAATAAGATAAGTAGTGCGATTTGAAAGAACATAATTATTGTTTAAATCCGGAACGTTCCGGATTTAAACAATAATTATGTTCTTTCAAATCGCACTACTTATCTTATTTTGTCTCAAGTAACCATCTCATATGGTGTCTATGAAAAACATTAATTTTGTCCGGCCATGTGCCACAGTTATATATTAAAATTGGTCTGACAAAAGCATTCAATAATTGTATTCTCGACTGAATGGACAATTTCTTACTGCGAAGTATGACACAGAACTAGATAGCATCTATCAAATCAAACTCAATATAATCCTACCGTGTATGACATGACATGACATGTGAAATACAAGTTGTTGCTGTTCGAAGGAAAAACACATTTATTACCATAACCTTGAAGAAAGCTTTAATTATTCTAATTATATGAAGGAAAAGCTTTATATTGCCAAATATGAATTATTAAATTCTCCACAAAAGTAGCTCTGGTTTAACCACAGGAGGGCTTAACTATAACTATAAGTAACACAGAGAGTATCTGGGAAGAAAGACTTATTAAAGATTATACACTCATGCCTCATCTGTCATTGATCATGCATCATCATTAATCTGGACTACATAATTTGGAAGTTAAGCAGCTACACATTAAATCCATAAGCATAATGTGATAATGGTAAGTGACCAATATTTACCAAAAAAACTCAACAGTGTTTGATGTACAATCTCCACAGCTATTGCTTCAAACTTCTACCTCTCGAATTGTAAATCTTTTAAAAAAGTTACTTCTTTTTTGTAATGGTATAAAACTGGGAATGTTTGAAATAATGAAATTAATAACTAATCAAATTATTTAAAATCGGCAGGTAAATCTGACCCCCGCGTTAAAAATAAGTACAATAGTACATTTACTAAGTCAATGCAACCACTATAAGAACTAATATACCACTATACTGCTTAATGCAATCCACTATACCAAGGTGGAATACTTCACTATACCAAGGTGGTATACTTCACTATACCATGATTGTATACTTCACTATAACAAGGTGGTATACTTCACTATAACAAGGTGGTATACCAAGGTGGTAAACTTCACTATACCAAGGTGGTATACTTCACTATACCAAGGTGGTATACTTCACTATACCAAGATTGTATACTTCACTATACCAATATGGTATACTTCACTATACCAAGGTGGTATACCAAGGTGGTATACTTCACTATACCAAGGTGTTATACTTCACTATACCAAGGTGGTATACTTCACTATACCAAGGTGGTATACTTCACTATACCAAGATTGTATACTTCTCTATGACAAGGTGGTATACTTCACTACAACAAGGTGGTATACCAAGGTGGTAAACTTCACTATACCAGGGTGGTATACTTCCCTATAACAAGGTGGTATACCAAGGTGGTAAACTTCACTATACCAAGGTGGTATACTTCACTATACCAAGGTGGTATACTTCACTATACCAAGATTGTATACTTCTCTATGACAAGGTGGTATACTTCACTACAACAAGGTGGTATACCAAGGTGGTAAACTTCACTATACCAGGGTGGTATACTTCACTATAACAAGGTGGTATACCAAGGTGGTAAACTTCACTATACCAGGGTGGTATACTTCACTACAACAAGGTGGTATACCAAGGTGGTAAACTTCACTATACCAGGGTGGTATACTTCGCACTACCAAAGTGGTATACTTTACTATACCAAGGTGGTATACTTCACATGGGCCGATATTCCTGAATAGTTCGCTAAAAGACCATGGTCGTGGTAATGCATATAAGTTGGTGTTTTAAAACAGTGGGAATATTGCCTACCACAACTATGGGCTTCTCGCAGACAAAACTTCAATACAAAATCCATTAAATTATATCTAGACATGATACAATATATAGAAAAAGCTTGCCAACATTGTAAACAAAGCAACCGCCCGCCATAGCAGAAACTATCGAAACAGCACTCGGAGGTACAGGTGTCTCATAACTGAATTGATTTACTGATCTGAATCCGCCTTGAAGGAAATTTAATTTACCATAAATAATGGTGAAATAAATTAACATCAATTGTAGCAGAATTATGAGCACAACCTTTAATATTACAAGCTTCCCAGCCGAGAGCTGGCAATAATGGACGGATCCATTGCTAACAATATTTTGTTGTAATAAATTACGCGCTTATGCAGGGCCAGCCTAATAACGAAAAACGAAACATTGGGCAAAGTACCGGCTGTACAATTATGTAAAAAAAACACTCTTTTTAAGACGTGTACCTTCTCCTCCCACAATTCTAAACGAAATAAAGTGAAATTTTGCACAAAGCATGTCCAATAGATACTCCCTATTTGGTGTCGACAGAAATTTGATTGAGTGAATTCTACGATTATGATCGGTCATTCTATGATTAATTTTACTGTTGCTAAGCAACCTAGAGGTGCCTCGCAACCAAAACCTTTCATACACAACTAGGTCCGATAATGAACCTATCATCAAAGTTTCATCCAATTCCACCAACATTAAGTGCATTAAAAATGCAGCTGCAATGCAGCATGCCGATCCTAGTAGTAAGTGCACGAAGTTGTGTGTACAAACAAACAAACAAACAAGCCTCCCAGCCGAGAGCTGGCAATAATGGACAGATCCATTGCAATCAATAATTTGTTGTAATAAATTATACGCCTATGTAGGGCAGCCTAATAACGAAAAACATGCTTTCTGCCAAATTTCGCTTTATTTCGTTTAGAATTGTGGGAGAAGATACATTTCATACAAACGGTGTTTTATTTACATACAATTAATTGCACAGACGGTACTTTGCCCAATGTTTCGTTTTTCGTTATTAGGCTGCCCTGCAAAGGCGCATAATTTATTACAACAAATTATTGATAGCAATGGATCCGTCTATTATTGCCAGCTCTCTGCTGTCAAACTTGTAGTAGTATGTATGTATATGTTTGTAGGAAATGTATCTTCTTCCACAATTCTATACGAAATAAAAGTGAAATTTTCCAGAAAGCATGTCCAATAGATGTCGACCGAATTTTGTTTGAATTAATTCTACGATTATGATCGGTCATTCTAGAATTAATTTCACTGTTTGCTAGGAAACCAACAGGTCGCTCGCAACCAAAAACCTTGCATACACAACTAGGTCCGATAATGAATCTATCATAATTTTCAATTCAGTTCGTTACGGCTTACGCCCCGGTGGCTATATTAACTTTGGTTTATATAGTCCATAATTACTTCTTGCTTGGACCCGAAATCAGTAAAAGTAGTAACCCTCATATTTAATACACAAGTTATAAACCAGGTTTTTAAAAGATCCACGTCTGAGATATCTTGCTGTTCACTACACCTCTTTTGTTTTAGAAGAGTTCTAATTCCGTATTTATTGACACTCAGTTAAGGTAGTGATGGAAGATCTAGCAACCACGAATTGATTTTATGATGCGAAAATATATCTGTTTTGGTGCCACCCATTAAATGTAAAACAAGCCAATAACTATACAGGGCAGTCAACCTATTGTTGCGTGTATTAAACACATTGTTAACAAGTCTGCAGTTGTGAAATCTGATTAAGGTCTCTAATTTTGGTTGGTTCAAAATACTGCAAAGTGTCGCAGAGTCCAAGTAATTTCAAAGTCGGAGTGTTCTTCATAAGCCTTTGCGACATGATCGTGCTACTTCAAGAAGGCGTGTTTCACCTAGTAAGCAGACCCATACAGAGCCGGGGTAAGCAGATAGATGCCCATAGTTTTGAGACAATGGAAAGTGGGACCCTATTAACACATAGGCCTCTCGATTCTAAATTGCTCACTTGATGCCATAGCTTACTCTTGAAGTGCCTTGCTATACCTTTATGGTTAAATGGAACTGAAAATGCGAGTGGATTAGATGAAATCCCAGTGGAGGTATGACAAAACCGGAGTGCTAAACAGACCATTATTGAATGTTTGCAACCGGATGTTAAAAGGGGAAAAGCCACCACCAATTTGGACTAAAGGTAAACTAAAGCCTCTCCCTAAGAAAGGAGACCTTGGCATACCAACAAACTATCGTGGGATCTGTCTGCTTGTGGTAGCTGCCAAAATATACAATAAAATGATTCTATATAGGATTAGGCCTCACATAGAGAAACTACTGCGTAAGAGCCAAATCGGATTTCGACCAAGTAGATCAACAATAGCTCAGATACTTGCACTACGGAGACTGATTGAAGGAATTAAGTCAAAGAATCTCCCCGCAGTCATGACTTTTGTGGACTTCAAGAAGGCATTCGACTCCATCCATAGAGGTAAAATGCTTGAAATCCTAAGAGCTTATGGAATACCAGAAATAATTGTTGCTGGCATTGGATTGTTATATTGTGACACAGAAGCGCAGGTATTCTCACCAGATGGTGAAACTGAGTTTTTCTAAATCCTGGCTGGCGTACTGCAAGGTGACACATTAGCACCATTAGCATTTGTAATTGTGCTGGATTACGCAATGAGGACGGCCACAAAGGGTGAAGATCTGGGATTCACACTTCAAGAAAGCATAAGTAGTAGATATCCGGCAACTACAGTCACAGGCACCGACTTTGCGGATGACATCGCTCTGCTCTCTAATACGCTACCAGATGCACAGCTTCTACTAAATAAAGTGGGGAGGGCTGCTAAGGAGGTTCGATTGCATATAAATGCTACTAAGACCGAATTCATGATTTTTAATGTTGATAGAAACTTGACAACCATTGATAATAATCAACTAAGGAAGGTCGACGACTTCCAGTACCTTGAATCATGGATAGAGAGTAGCAAAAAGGACATAGAAGATAGGAAAGCAAAGGCTTGGGTAGCTCTATCAAAAATGGATACCATCTGGAAATCAGATCTCTCCAGGCACCTGAAGACTAAGTTCTTGCGAGCCACAGTGGAAAGTGTATTTTTATACGGGGGTGAGACCTGGACACTAACTAAATCACTTGAACAACGAATTGATGGTTGCTACACAAGACTACTAAGGGCAGCCCTAAACATCAGCTGGAGACAACACATGACAAACGCCGAGCTTCTCCATGATCGATCAGATCTCTCCATGACTGTATAGCTCCACATATCCCCCAGGAACAATTTTCTCATTTTTATCTATTACTATGTAGTGTGATTTATTGGGATTAGGACTTATCAGAAGATGGTTATGGGCAAAGTATTTTTCAGCGTTTGTGATCATTTTTTCGATGTCTGTCTTCGTATTTCCAATAAAAATGATACCGTCTGCATAACTAATCGCGCCACAAGGTAAATGTTTTATGGTATTCCTAATCCACTGTTCTCTATCTCATGGAATAGATCAGCCATATATAGATTGAATAATATGGCCGATAGGACACCACCCTGACGTACGCCCTGCAAAAGATCAAATTTATTCTTGTAGAGCAGACCATCGATCTTAAGGGTTGCTTTCCCGGATTGATAATATGAGTGAATGATTTATGAGACGTTCATACAATTTACTGAAAACTGGCCCCCTTGCCTCTTACTCGTTGCTTGTCAACGAGCATTTCATTTGAAACTGTGTAGAATGCCTCATAGTCAGCAAATTTATTATATTTCTCATAAAGAAGTACTCTGCTTTTCCTGCATCCAAACCGTAGTGTTCTTCGAGAATCAACAGAAGTGGAGATTCTTCAGCAACAATTATCGTAATGTAGTTTAAACTGTTTATGTAACCGTGACAGTTAAAGGACATTATCTTAACATCTGTGGCTGGAGTATTGTTGTTAAATATGTCATCTTTAATTGTAAGATGGTGATTGTCTTGCAGTTTCATCCAATTCCATCAACATTAAGTGTAAGAAATTGTTTGTACAAACAAACACACACACCAACACACCCCCACACAGACATGTGGAGAAATAAGGACTTCCAACATGGATCCGTCCAATATGATCTCATAATATTATTTTTTTAATGATGATTTACAGGTGGTGGTGACATGGGAGTGCTGATGTTGATACCGGAGTGCTGATAGCAGCATATTAATACTGTAGTAGGCCACTTATAGCGGCATGTTGATACTGTAGTGCTGATAGCGGCATGTTGATACTAGAGTGATGATACTGCCGCAGCATGTTGATTCTGTAATGCTGGTAGCGGCATGTGGATACTGTAGTGCTGATGGCGGCATGTTGGATAATGTAGTGCTCATAGCAGCATGTTGATACTGTAGTGTAGATAGCAGCATGTTTATACTGTAGTGCTTAAATAGTGGCATGTTGACACTGTAGTGCTTATAGTGGCATGTTGGATACTGTAATGCTGATACTGCAGCTGCATGTTGGATACTGGAGTGCTGATAGCAGCATGTTGATACTGTAGTGCTGATGTGGCATGTTGATACTGTAGTGTGTGATAGCATCATGTTGGATACTGTAGTGCTGATATCAGCATGTTGGATACTGTAGTGCTGATAGCACCATGTTGATACTGCAGTAGACCACTTATAGCGTCATGTTGATACTGTAGTACTGATAGCGGCATGTTGGATACTGTAGTGCTGATAGCGGCATGTTGATACTGTAGTGCTGATAGTGGCATGTTGATACTGTAGTCGACCACTTATAGCGGCATGTTGATTCTGTAGTGCTGATAGCGAAATGTTGGATACTGTAGTGCTGATAGCGGCATGTTGGATACTGTAGTGCTGATAGCGGCATGTTGATACTGTAGTGCTGATAGTGGCATGTTGATACTGTAGTAGACCACTTATAGCGGCATGTTGATTCTGTAATGCTGATAGCGGCATGTTGGTTACTGTAGTGCTGATAGCGGCATGTTGAAACTGTAGTGCTGATAGTGGCATGTTGATACTGTAGTAGGCCAATTATAGCGGCATGTTGATACTGTAGTACTGATAGCGGCATGTTGATTCTGTGCTGATAGCAGCATATGGATACTGTAGTGCTGATAGCGGCATGTTGGATAATGTAGTGCTGATAGCAGCATGTTGGGTAGTGCTGATAGCAGCATGTTGATACTGTAGTTGACCACTTATAGCTTCATGTTGATTCTGTAATGCTGATAGCGGCATGTTGGATACTGTAGTGCTGATAGCGGCATGTTGATACTGTAGTGCTGATAGTGGCATGTTGATACTGTAGTAGGCCAATTATAGCAGCATGTTGATACTGTAGTACTGATAGCGCCATGTTGATTATGTAGTGCTGATAGCGGCATGTTGGATTCTGTAGTGCTGATAGCAGCATGTTGATACTGTAGTGCTGATAGTGGCATGTTGATACTGTAGTGTGCTGATAGCATCATGTTGGATACTGTAGTGCTGATATCAGCATGTTGGATACTGTAGTGCTGATAGCACCATGTTGATACTGCAGTAGACCACTTATAGCGTCATGTTGATACTGTAGTACTGATAGCGGCATGTAGGATACTGTAGTGCTGATAGCGGCATGTTGATACTGTAGTGCTGATAGTGGCATGTTGATACTGTAGTAGACCACTTATAGCGGCATGTTGATTCTGTAGTGCTGATAGCGAAATGTTGGATACTGTAGTGCTGATAGCGGCATGTTGATACTGTAGTGCTGATAGTGGCATGTTGATAATGTAGTGCTGATAACAGCATGTTGATACTGTAGTTGACCACTTATAGCAGCATGTTGATTCTGTAATGCTGATAGCGGCATGTTGGTTACTCTAGTGCTGATAGCGGCATGTTGAAACTGTAGTGCTGATAGTGGCATGTTGATACTGTAGTAGGCCAATTATAGCGGCATGTTGATACTGTAGTACTGATAGCGGCATGTTGATTATGTGCTGATAGCAGCATATGGATACTGTAGTGCTGATAGCGGCATGTTGGATAATGTAGTGCTGATAGCAGCATGTTGATACTGTAGTTGACCACTTATAGCAGCATGTTGATTCTGTAATGCTGATAGCGGCATGTTGGATACTGTAGTGCTGATAGCGGCATGTTGATACTGTAGTGCTGATAGTGGCATGTTGATACTGTAGTAGGCCAATTATAGCAGCATGTTGATACTGTAGTACTGATAGCGCCATGTTGATTCTGTAGTGCTGATAGCGGCATGTTGGATTCTGTAGTGCTGATAGCAGCATGTTGGATACTGTAGTGCTGATAGCAGCATGTTGGATACTGTAGTGCTTGTTCGTGGTATTTCAACTTTTCCTAACGCGAGTTGAATATTTTTTTGGATTTATTTTAAATGAATATTCCGATATCACTACTGGGTGCGGGAACATGGGTTTTGGGCACATTCAATGGACTGGGGGCGATTTATGGGCGAATATTGGGGCGACTTACGGGGTACGGGAGTCATTTTATGTATTTAAGGGCCAGGGGTGGGAGGTAAAGTTAAGCAGTATTCAGGTTTGCCTGATTACTATTAGGCCTAGCCAACTTCCTGCTGCCTGTAGAGGTGGATTTGGTAACTCGCTAGGTCTAAAAGACAAGGGCTGCCCTTAGCGGTCCCTGGCCAACAGCAGTTATTACGAGACTGAAAAGGACATTGGAAAGTCTGCTGCTTGTGTCAGGGATTTGCGACGGGAACCGACGACAGACCCCTAGCCAAGCCGTACTGGTTCCTGATGACCGATCCCTTCGGGGTTCGGGAAGGGTGGGACGGACACGCGAATGGGTCGACCGACTAACGGAGGAAGGGTTAGACGAGGACTGCCTTCCTGGAGTGGGTTCCACGACTGGCGTTAGTACGAGCCTGAATAAGGACTCGGCAAACCACCAACCATTGGGGCTCACGACGGGCTGACAGACCCCTTGCCAAGCTGTACCGCTTTCCTGATGACAGATCCCTTCGGGGTTCGGGAAGGGTGGGACGGACATGCAATGGGGTCGAAAGACAAAGGACTGGACTCTACTGGCCTACCGACTGTTCGGAGCAGCTTCTTGGCTGCCGAAGCGACTACGAGCCTGAATAAGGACTCGGAAAGCCTAGGTGGTTGGGTCCCTGCGATGAACCGACGGACCCCTAGCCAAGCCGTACCGCTTTCCTGATGACTGATCCCTTCGGGGTTCGGGAAAGGTGGGACGGACACGCGACAGGGTCTACCGACTAGACCGACCCTTAGCCAAGCCGTATCGCTTTCCTGATGACCGATCCCTTCGGGGTTTGGGAAGGGTGGGACGGACACGCAACAGGGTCGACCGACACCGACACTACGGTACCGAGACTAGGACCGGGGGAAAATTGGGGAACATTAGTTAGGCTAAAATCTGAGCGAACAGTGGGTAATTAAATAATGTACTGTAGGGATTTATATTGTCGTGTTATATTATTGTGAATATTTGGTGTATATTGGTTTGGGGAAGCCCAACTTATTCTCAATCAAGTTTCAACTGTAGGGAAGTTACATTAAAGAGTACATCCAACCAATGAAACTTTTCCTCAACCGCAATCTTGCATTTAAGAACGTATTCCTTCTCCACTACCAATGTCCGGTGACTGGCCGGGATTCCGTGGTCTGAAAAGTTCCGAATGGTGCCGGAATAACGGCAACAAAATTGAGAATAAGACGCGGCCAACTTCAACTGGTGGAAGTTGGGAATCCTACAATACTCTTCAAACTGTCTCCGTGCTTACCAGCACCCACTACGAGGAAACTCTGGTATTTGATTTAAGACAAAGCCATGGTTTAATCAATCGACAAACTCGAACTAATAAACTCGTAGTCGGCAGATCACATATAGAGAGTCATTAACAGGGAATGGAAGTATCGATCATACCCATTGATATAATCCAAGTTGGGCCAGGAATCTGGCACGTCGAAGTTGAAGTACAAGGAACGAATGTCGGACCCATTCAGGATTACCGTTCGGGTAGTCCAAGCTGAATACGAGACCTACGAAGAACTATTTTACGACATCGCATATCTAGCTATCAACGAGGCGCTAGAATGACGACGAATAACGTCTCTGATACCGATGAGATGGACCCCCACACAGACTCGGAAGCTGACGAGGTGCCGAATGTGAAGAACATGGGTCGTCGACTGGGAGCTCTCAAAGGCGGAGTGACTCGAGCATACCAACGTATAGAGAAACAACTAAGGGGAGTCGAAACCCCCCTCAACGAGATACAGACTCAGCTACAGAATATCCGAAGTATCTTACAACGATATGAGAGGATGATACAGGCATACCAAGAACTCATACCCGCCACCGATCAGGTAAACTACCCCAAACTCGAAGAACACGTCGCACATTTGGACGAGTTCCGGAAGCAACATCGGAGGACCCTCAGCCTTGTAAGAGGCTACGAGGAACAGTACTATAAGAGAACTGAAAGGACAGACGCAGAATCGGTGCGGACCTCCAGCACCAGGACAGCAATTCATCGAAAGAGAACGGGGTCCTCGAGGCACCAACACTCCAGCGCTAGGAGCGAGATGTCCGGTTCAGCGCGCAGTTCTCAAGGGGGTCAGCCACTCCGAGATCAGTTACGAGAACAGAGGGCATTGGCCCTTAAAGCTCGAATGGAAGACGAATATGTTCAACTGCAGATCGAACAGGATGTATTGGCAGCCGAAATGCAAAAACGAGAGGCCAAACAACAGGCCAAACAACGTAAACGAGAGGCCGAACAACAGGCTGAACAACATAAACGAGAGGCCGAACAACAGGCCGAACAACGTAAATGAGAGGCCGAACAACAGGCCGAACAACGTAAACGAGAGGCCGAACAACAGGCCGAACAACGTGAATGAGAGGCCGAACAACAGGCCGAACAACGTGAACGAGAGGCCGAACAAGAGGCCGAACAACGTAAACTAGATGCAGAAATGTGTAAACAACATGCCGAGGCCCAAGCGATTCTCATCCATAAAAAGAATGCGGATATTGCGAAACTCGCGGAATATGAAGCCGCACTCATAGAACGAGATCTTCAATTATACGAGGACTGGGAAAGGGGTATAGAACATAGCTATGAACCAATAACGGTCCCGGAACTAGAGAAGTCATTTACGCCACCGGCGGCGAAACCTCTGAAACCCGAGTTCCCGCCAACCATACAGTCTACGTTATCGGCACAAGCTCCGGTATTCCATCCCCCACCGGTTACGCTTAAGAATGAGGAACCTTATTTCCCATCCAACCCCATGGTACCGAGCGTTCCCAAGTACGAGCCTGAAAAGGACTCAGAACGGGACGCCACCCCTCGATCCAACAACCCGTTTACATCTACACCACAAATCCGTAACCGCGTCATCATTAAAACTCCACCTCTCATCGATCCATCGTGCATGGGAGAGAGTGCTAATAACTATAACCCTCCTAGTCATTCCAGTTCAGATGACGTCGGCATTATCTGGGCATTGGAAAACCGCCTGGCCATGCCCAAGATGGAGATCCGCACCGTCGAAGGAGACCCCGTTGGATTACCTCGGATTCAAGAAACGGTTCTTCACTCAGATTGGGTCAACGGATATAACCGACGCACAAAAACTGGTATATTTATCCCAATACCTGGGTGACAAACCACGTCGAATCATTAAATGTTTCGACGGAGGATCTCATGAAGCATACTATGACGCATGGAAAACTCTAGACAAAAGATACGGAAATATCGGGACTATAATTAATAAAACTCTCGAGAAACTGATACAGGACGCGGGATCCCTAGGGGACCCACAGAATATCCAGGAATTCTCGGATTCCATGAAAGATGCCTACTACACTCTAAAACCATTAAATAAGGAGGAACAAGTAAACAACATTCTAAACCTCCGACAGATTGCCCAAAAGTTCCCCGGATGTCTACAAAGCAAGTGGGCGTATAAATGCGTAGATCTCCGACGCAGACGCCCAGATTGAGATCCCAGTTTCCTCAAAATGTCGGCATTCCTAGATGATATCTCCAAAGCCATGAATGACTCGATGTTCTCCAAACAAAGTCTCTCCAAGTTAGACGGAATAGAGAACAACTCCAGGAGCAGGACAACCACTCCGAAACCGAGATTCTGTCCCCCTCCGGTGAGTACGATGGCCATCACCATGGCCGAGGATTGTGACGACGAGGACTACGAGGAACCGACATCAGCCGAGGAATGGGTGTGATATCTAGCGAATTGGGCACCTGAAAGGGAAGGCACCACAACCTCCCTTCTATGTCTTTTCTGCGGAGAGAAACATAAGGTGGAATTCTGCAGAAAGTTCCAGTTTGCTGAACTCGTCCCACGATTCGAGGCGATAATGAAACACCGAGGATGCTTCCGGTGTCTCGGAACAGGTCACTATGTTCGGGATTGCGACCAAAGATCATGCTGCGCGGTCTGTAATGACCTACGTCATCACACACTCCTCCACATCCCCGCGAACTTTGACTTTACCACCCTCCCCTTTCGGATCGAAGCCAAACGAAGAGGAGAAATGAACCACGTCTCTAAAGGAACCCGGATGATTCAACGGAGGGAAACCAATCCGTTTAAAACCTCCACCGATGTATCACAAGTGACAAATATCTCGGCTACGATCAACCTTATAAATCGCCGTTCATGGTCTTTGCCAAAGTAATCCCAGTAAGAATTCAAGGGGTCGGGAAATCCTTGACAACGCTCGCATTCCTTGACAACGGGTCGGACGGAACCATCATCGACCGAGATTTCCTCGAACAACTTGGCCTAGACTATGAACCTTGCAAACTGCCCATACAAACTATCACCGACCATAGAGAAGTAGAGTCCGGGGAGGTGCAGCTCCAGATGGAAGGAGTCATGAAGGGTTACGAGACGGTCAAGCTGACGATCATGAACGCCTTGGTACACACCGATCTCCGAGTGCGGTTCCGACAATCGGCTGAATACGCACCCCTCATACAGCTAGACCGGGAAGATGTAGACCTACGATGTCCACCGTTGGACGTGAACCGAATCACCCTATTGATCGGACTAGACACACCGGAATTACACATACCCACCAGAGACGTCGCCCGATCTGTAAAGCCGGATGACGGCTTTTATGCCGAACGCACGATCATGGGATGGACACTCTGCGGCATCAAGGAGGAGATTACAGACACCTATACATATCTCCCTAAATGTCAGATTAAAGAGAATGCAACATCCATGGGTTATTGTTCAGCAACAGACTTGGACGAGGATTTATTCCTAGAGACGGAAAAAACCCAGCAGGAAATGACCAAATACTTTAATCTAGAGACCCAAGAGTTTGCTGAAAAGGACAAGAACCCGTCCGAGGAAGATCAATATTGTATTACGTCCTTGATCAGGCCACGTTCAAAGATGGACATTGGTGTTTGCCCATGTTGTGGAAAGACCCAGATAAACCGATGGCAAATAATGTCAACATGGCCCTTAGGCGGCTCAAAGGAATCCTACGCCGGTTGAATGAACAACCCGAGATAAAGGAGAAATACAACAATGTAATCAAAGGATATCTAGAAGATGGATTGGCGGAAATGGTACCCCGGAATGAACTGCAAGGGGGTAGACGGACATATTATCTCCCAACCCACTATGTGGTAGAAGCCCGGAAGGGCGGGAAAATCCGAGTAGTGAATGATGCTGCTGCTATGTACCAAGGCGAATCCCTGAACAGCCAACTTTATACAGGGCCCAACATATACAGTACACTTATCGGCGTGTTGATCAGGTTCAGGGAAAACCGGATAGCATTCACATGCGACATCAAAGCGATGTTTCACCAGGTCCGAACGCTACCAAGAGACTCAGACTGTCTGCGTATATTATGGACGGATAAAACATTAACTCCACAGGAGATAAGTCAACTCACATTGAAGGATGTGGACGTAATGCGCATGATTGTCAGGATCTTCGGCGCTAAGGACTCGCCGGTAGCATGTAGTGACATGCTGAAGAAAACAGCGACTATGTGCGAAAACGAGTTCCCTCCGACAGTCATAGAAACCATCCGACGATGCTTCTACGTGGACGACGGATGCGCCGGTGCCGATAATGTTGACGAGGCATATCAGCTGGCGATGGGGATGGTGGAATGCTTAAAGAAAGGAGGTTTCCCTCTCGTAAAGTTCAGATCCCACGACAAGAAACTTATAGAAAAGCTTCCGGAGGAAATCAGACTGGACAACAATAAAATGTATTCCGAGGATGTGGATCACCGTGTACTCGGCATTGAATGGGACATAGAATTGGATGAATTCATCTTCAAATATAACCCCCTACCCAAGCCCATGACAAAAAGGGGATGTCTGTCCATAAAGAGTGCTATATTCAATCCACTAAACTTCATATCCTCAGTAACATTAGCCGGAATGAACTTGATCAAGGAAATGTGGATAGAAGGACTGGGATGGGACGAAGAACTCCCCCCACACCTCAGTGTCAAATGGAGAAAGTATGACGGAACAATTCGAATATCTATATCTTATGCGGATCCCTCGACCGTTCTTCCTCGATAAACTACCCACCGATATATTCCAGCTCCATACTTTCTCGGATGCTTCAAATACCGGAATCGGCGTAGTCACTTTCCTAAGAAGACTAAGTCAGGATGAAAACAGCGATACGAGCTTCTTATTTTCCAAGGCTAAGACAGTATCCGGGGAATTCGTAGCAACGATACCGAGACTCGAGCTACAGGCCGCAGTTTAGGCAGTGAGACAGAACCGCATGGTCATGCGGAACCTACGAATCCCCATCGAATCGCAACATTTCTGGGTCGATTAGAGTATCGTTCTCTACTACCTCCACTCACCATCACGGCGACACACCACGTTCGTAGCGAACCGAGCCACAGAGATAAAACAGTGCACCGGCCGAGAACAGCGGCACCATGTAAACGGGAAAGAAAATCCAGCGGACCTATCGAGCAGAGGCGCCACCCCAAAACAACTCGGTAAAAGTAAACTCTGGCTCACAGGCCCGGAATTTCTACAGCAGCCACAATTAACCTGGAGTACCCGATTCGATCCCGAACTCGATAGTGGAAAATACTCCGAAGACGACAAGGAGATCCGTAAAGTCCATAGAAGCACCACAGTGGAGATCTATAGTTGTCTGACCGAGCTTGCAAAGGACTCGGGCAGGCACTATAACATCGCGACTATCACGCAACCAGCGGCGTCTTTACAACTATTGATAGAGCGAACCTCCTCAATGAAATGTCTCATCCACCATGTATTAACCCTTCGCAACTTCCTGCGGTGGAAGAACAACAAACCGATAGTTCGAAGAAGTATACAAGAACTCATTATCGCGGAGAAGTGTATTGTTAGATATGTCCAGAGAGAAAATTTCCCCGATGAGTGGGAACAACTCAGTGCGGGCAAGACCTTGAAACCGGACAGTCCAGTCTACCAATTGAGACCAATGATGGGAGAGGACGGACTGATTCGACTGAATACCCGGATGGCAAACGCCCCAGTTGAATATGAAGTCAAATACCCAGCGCTTCTGCCCGGAACGTCAACACTAGCCAAGCTATTAATCCAACAGTGTCACGAGGAAAGCCATCACGCGGGACAGAGCTGGATTATGGCTAATATATGGCAAAGATATTGGATCACCCACATCCAGCCACTGATCCGGAAAGTGTTAAAACGTTGTTTTCCCTGCAGAAGATATCTAGTGCCACCACTCACACAAAGGATGGCCGACTTACCAGCCACACATCTACAGTCCGATTCCCCACCGTTCTACGTAACCGGAGTAGACTGTTTCGGACCATTCACGGTCATCGAGTGACGATTCAACATCAAATGCTGGGGAGCCATCTTTACATGCCTTAGGTCTAGGGCAATCTACCTAGACATTGTGGTGAACCTTACGCAACACGCATTTATCAACGCCCTGCATCGGTTCGTGGCGAACAATGGAACATGTCGTCATATGTACTCCGATAATGGTACAATCTTCGTGGGAGGAGAAAGAGAACTTAGAGAGGCGATCGAAGGATGGTTCACCGAGGACACCGCATCCCAAGTCTGGAGGGAACACCATATACAGTGGCACTTCCAAACACCCTTAGCACCCCATACGAGCGGAGTGTGGGAGAAGCTCATCAACTTGGTAAAACGATCCATGCGCGTCGCATTAGGAGACACCCGGGTAACCCACGACACCCTCCGCACAACATTCTGCGAGATCACGGCTACCCTAAACAACCGGCCCATCGTACCTATCCACGACGACCCCACAGATCTGGAGCCTCTCACTCCTAACCATCTACTCGGAAGACCCAAACCCCGCATTCTTCCAGAGACGATGTTTCCGGATCCCAACGATATCGCGAGACATACCAATTGGAAGAAGGCCCAAGCGTTGGCAGCGCATTGGTGGAGAATCTGGGCGCAAGAGTACCTCATAACCCTCCGGACTAGTAGGAAGTGGAACAACACCTATAGGAACATCGCAGTTGGCGACATGGTGCTAGTGAAGGAAGACCTTAAAGACCGCGTCCACTGGCCTGTGGCGCGAGTCGTGGCAATAAACCCAAGTAAAGACGGACTTGCGAGAACTGTGACGATACGAACGGCAAAGGGCCACTACCAACGCCCTATCCAGAGGCTGTGCCTTCTTGAAGGCAATGACAGTGGTGACTCTACGAGAGGTGATAAGTTCCCTACTCAGGATCCTGCTGCAGACATTGGTGACAATGCTAAACCCATTTAAACCCTTCTCATCCTGTTGACAAACTCTTTAAACTGTGATTTATCGACAATGAATAATGGACCCCCTTAAACCAACTGTAACCACGCAATGGTATTTGTGTTTCCTCGTGTGTTATGTGGAGTCCAGCGTCACCCTGCAGATGTTTCGACTGACGCAGGGTCGTTTAGGTATTGTTAAGCCTGATTTTGGTCATTGGGACCAACGACATTGGATTATGGTAAAGATTTGAAGTGGAATTCATTGTATCCATTGTATTATGTTGTGTTGTCCGTTGCGTGCGCAGTTCGGGGCGTAGGTGGTGTAACTAGTCCAGCTGTAGATCCCGGATTGCCGCGCAACACCCCCTCTATCCCGTTATTCTGGTGGGTCCATGGTACATCCACATGACTTCGTCGATAGAGGTTTTATGTTTCTCAGTCGCGTTATTCTGGTGGGACCGTTGCGTGGATTTTGGGGCGTAGGCGGTGTAACTAGTCCAGATGTAGATCCCAGAATGTTGCGTAACCCCATCCCACATGACTTCTTCGGCTGAGCTTTATGTTGTTGGGAGTGTTATTCTGGTGGGTCCCTGGTGCATTCCACTTGACTTCACTTCCAGCGTCTTCATTGTCCGTTACGTGTGTAGTTTGGGGCGTAGGCGGTGTAACTAGCCCAGCTGTAGATCCCAGATTGCCTCGTAACACCCCTTCCACAACGAAAATTTCCCAAAGAAGATGGTTGAATGTAGTTGGAAATGATGAAAAGAAACAGACAACCCTTCTATAAACTGAATGATGACGCGTATGATGATGAAAATGTAATGATGCGCACCCTGGTGCTGCGCTTATAACAAATGATGATAGCCGGGGGGTTATAACCCCAATGATGATATGGCAATAAATGAAATGTGTAATAAATGTGGAAATAAATGATGAAATGTGGAAAGAAATAATGAAATGTACAATGAGCAATAAATGAGAAATGAAAAAAGACAAAAAAAATGTATAAAATGTAGAAAGGAAAAGAATTGGAAAAAGAAGAGGACATAAAAAGTCAAAACTGGTTGGATATTAATGTATAGCTATAGTAACTGTAAATGCTGAATATATTAGCAATAAGATGGTAGATGCCTATATAGCAATGTTATTTAATAAACTGAATTACAAATAATCTGAATTATTCTGCAGTCACTATAGTATCAGACTTTCTGGATTTATAATTAACTGATGTAAATTTGCAACGGACATAATCGAAAATATGGACCCAAATCGACAAATTATCAGCGAACTACGTAATATGATAGATTTACTGGAATATCCACAACCTGGTTCCCCTAACTTTGATACAAAATGGAACGCCCTGATAAATGAGCATGTGCGAGTCGTTAAAATCTCCGGGCGAGAGGGACCGGATTCCCGGAATCTACGAGACCTCCGGTTGTCCGATGCTAGTACGAGACTGAAAAGAACTCGGAACGCAAAGGCAACCGGAGGAGATGAGCTGTCGTTCTGGGAAACGTTCCGGCAAAGCGTTTACAAATCCCGATGTTTGATATACGACAACGAGGGAAACGCGACGCCCACCTCGAAAGTGATTACATTGGCGCAATGCCAAAGTTTCGTCGACGACAAGAGTATGTACCTCACCCACTGGGGAAACCTAGCGGAGTGTACGGCAACGCTGTGAGAGGAACGTATATCAGTTATCCAGAATCGCTACGACTACCAGGAGAAGTACGGGACGAAGGAGTACGGTCGATCCTTGGTCGTTGTCCTCGGAACCCTAGACGGTTTGGTGTTGGTATGTCGAATATTTCCGACACCCAAACAGGAGGTGCGGACAGCCGGAGCAATCTGGCTACTACCACCTGATATCCAAAAGATCCTATTTGACTTCGACATTATTAAAATCGGGTCGGATATAAAGGCAGACATCCGAAACGACTATGCGAACGCTCCTTTCGGAAGAAACTGTCGAGAAGATCTTAACGCCATTAGTCATTGCGTCGACACCCAAACACTTCTAGCCTGGTTGCGATCCGCCGACTTCATGCGAGGATTCCGAGAAGTGAGACGGACGAAATCCGGTATCGGCTACCTCGCAGTGCTAAACGGCGGTATAGACTTTAAACCCCAGAAATTCCAGGACTATAATAAGATATATGGTGGATACCCGGGATTAGAAATAAAGAGTGAGCGAGAGAGTCGCTGGAAGGACGTTGAAAGAAAGTGGACGATCCACCACAAGTGGGAGAATCCGGAGCGACGGAACTACATCTACGTCATTATGGAATCCTACACAGTCGCTAAGTTCATATGTAAAACTCTCGATAGCCTCATTACGGCGGTTCCTAGTTCCTTTATCGACTATGAGTGGAACGAAGTTATCAACCACGCGTTCAAAGCAGTAGAGAATATTTCACCGGGAGAGACGAAAACGCTCACAGCCATCGCATCCTGGGACGAGAATGGGCCGTTCAACATCCCTACGATTACCGATCTCTTCGGTGCGGAGGAACCTCTGATTTCTTCGGATGGGGAAGAATTATGGCTACAGGAAGGTGTTCTACTGTCCACCCCAAAGCGACAACTCGATCCGGAAGCCGCGTCCGAACCGGCCGCCAAACCGGTCGCCTCGGCCGAACCTGCGACGGAAGCAGGTGTTTCAACCCCACTTGGCTCCGGTAGCCCCGCGAGGGAGTTAGTCACTACCTTCGCGTCACTACTACTTCGGCGACATATGTCAGAGGTTATCTCCATATCCGTTCCCGGGTGGTGAAGACTGGTCTTCGGAGATTCCGAGTACCAGCACCCAACGGACCCGCTCAGCAATACTGGTTGAAAAGGGTCCTAGCGCTGCGCCGACTCCCGAAGATCTCCTCGGAATCCCTCCGTCGAAAACCCCGGCACCTCTTCGCCAACCAGCGGTGGCAACTACCCCCTCCGTTCCACAGGATCCGATGCGACTTACCCGATGGTACACCGAGCAGACCGAATGGATCCACCGCCAGAAACGGTCACACGAGATGAGTCCGGCAGGATATAAGGAAGGTTATCGAAACGAGAACATACTACGCCAGAGCACAGCTTTTCGCGGGCTACCGGCCACAGCGAATATTCCTAAAAGCGACCGACGACTCGAGTATCACGCCGGCGTCCCGACTCCAATATTCTTCGGCCGGGAGATGCAACTGGAGGTGTGCGAAGACTGCGGTTCGGAGCAGTGCCCACGCGGTAGAAAAAATCGGGTTACCGAGTCGTGCCTCCAGCTCCTCGGGATACTTTATTGTCCCTATTGCGAGACATCGGGCCACGATGTTTCAGTTTGTCCGATCCTTTATAACCTCTGCACAACTTGCGGTTTCCGGGGACATTCCGCTAGCCCCCGCTGTAATATAAAATGTCCTACGAAAGATGTTACCGCTATGGGCAATATGGTTATGTTCGAAACCTACGCAAACAACCACGTAAAGACCAAAGTACGGAGAAACGCTCGAAATATCGCGCAAGAGATGGCTGCGGGTATTTTTCGTTCCCGGAACGCCTCCATACGACAGCGGCGCTACCATTCCATTACATGGATCTGTTGCTAAGCGCTGGATTATTCGGCCCATTCGAGATCCTTCGGCGTTTATATTCATATAAGGAAGAGTTCGGCGATGGAAAGTGGTTCCTAGAGGCACGCACCACCGAGTTAGAAAGACGAACAGATATGATCCCGCTACCATCGAAAGGAAGAGCTGCCAGGAGACAAGCCGAAACGTTGCTCACGATGGATGTTGACGCTCCCCTACCAGCACTAGCGATCGACGAGAGTCGACGGGCGAAGAGGAGAAAGGCGTATCAGAGTAAGAAATAGAGGACCAGGATATTCCAGGAACATTTATATCGAACATTTATTTTTTATATTTACATAAACAAACTCTAGGCCAAATTAATCAAGACTATGCAATATTAATATTTTGGGTTTTTTATATGGGAAATGACCTACGCAAACTCGATCTACCGATAGACCTCACAAAGGTCATTGGGGGGGACTGTTCGCGGTATTTCAACTTTTCCTAACGCGAGTTGAATATTTTTTGGATTTATTTTAAATGAATATTCCGATATCACTACTGGGTGCGGGAACATGGGTTTTGGGCACATTCAATGGACTGGGGGCGCTTTATGGGCGAATATAAGTAATCAGTATCAGTATCATCTAATAGTAATCAGGCAAACCTGAATACTGCTTAACTTTACCTCCTACCCCTGGCCCTTAAATACATGAAATGAGTCCCATACCCCGTAAGTCGCCCCGACTTACGGGGTACGGGACTCATTTCATGTATTTAAGGGCCAGGGGTAGGAGGTAAAGTTAAGCAGTATTCAGGTTTGCCTGATTACTATTAGGCCTAGCCAACTTCCTGCTGCCTGTAGAGCTGGATTTGGTAACTCGCTAGGTCTAAAGGACAAGGACTGCCCTTAGCGGTCCCTGGCCAACAGCAGTTATTACGAGCCTGAAAAGGACATCGGAAAGTCTGCTGCTTGTGTCAGGGATTTGCGACGGGAACCGACAACAGACCCCTAGCCAAGCCGTACTGGTTCCTGATTACCGATCCCTTCGGGGTTCGAGAAGGGTGGGATGGACACGCGAACGGGTCGACCGACTAACGGAGGAAGGGTTCGACGAGGACTGCCTTCCTGGAGTGGACTGGACTCTACTGGCCTACCGACTGTTTGGAGCAGCTTCTCGGCTGCCGAAGCGACTACGAGCCTGAATAAGGACTCGGAAAGCCTAGGTGGTTGGGTCCCTGCGATGAACCGACGGACCCCTAGCCAAGCCGTACCGCTTTCCTGATGACCGATCCCTTCGGGGTTCGGGAAGGGTGGGACGGACACGCGACAGGGTCTACCGACTGGACCGACCCTTAGCCAAGCCGTACTGCTTTCCTGATGACCGATCCCTTCGGGGTTCGGGAAGGGTGGGACGGACACACAACAGGGTCGACCGACACCGACACTACGGTACCGAGACTAGGACCGGGGGAAAATTGGGGAACATTAGTTAGGCTAAAATCTGAGCGAACAGTGGGTAATTAAATAATGTACTGTAGGGATTTATATTGTCGTGTTATATTATTGTGAATATTTGGTGTATATTGGTTTGGGGAAGCCCAACTTATTCTCAATCAAGGTTCAACTGTAGGGAAGTTACATTAAAGAGTACATCCAACCAATGAAACTTTTCCTCAACCGCAATCTTGCATTTAAGAACGTATTCCATCTCCACTACCAATATCCGGTGACTGGCCGGGATTCCATAGTCTGAAAAGTTCCGCCTCCAGCATCGGCGTTTTCCCCCATGGTGTCGGGAATAACTGCAACAGTGCTGATAGCAGCATGTTGATACTGAAGTAGACCACTTATAGCAGCATGTTGATACTGTAGTACTGAGAGCGGCATGTTGATACTGTAGTGCTGATAGTGGCATGTAGATACTGTTATTAGGCCACATATAGCGGCATATTTGATTCTGTAGTGCTGATAGCAGCATGTTGGATACTGTTGTACTAATAGTGGCATGTTGATACTGTAGTAGACCACTTATAGTGGCATGTTGATACTGTAGTGCTGATAGCAGCATGTTGATACTGTAGTGCTGATGCGGCATGTTGATACTGTAGTGCTGATAGTGGGATGTTTATACTGTAGTGCTGATAGCAGCATGTTGATACTGTATTAGGCCACTTATAGTGGCATGTTGATACTGAGGTGCTGATAGCGGCATGTTTATACTGTAGTGCTGATAGCGGCATGTTGATACTGTAGTGCTGATAGCGGCATATTTATACTGTAGTGCTGATATCAGCATGTTGTTACTGTAGTGCTGATAGCAGCATGTTTATACTGTAGTGCTGATAGCAGCATGTTGATACTGTATTAGGCCACTTATAGCGGCATGTTGATACTGTAGTGCTGATAGTGTCATGTTGATACTGTAGTAGGCCAATTATAGCGGCATGTTGATACTGTAGTACTGATAGCAGCATATTGATTCTGTAGTGCTGATAGTGCATGTTGGATACTGTAGTGCTGATAGCAGCATGTTGGATACTGTAGTGCTGATAGCAGGATGTTGGATACTGTAGTGCTGATAGCAGCGTGTTGATACTGTTGTAGACCACTTATAGCAGCATGTTGATACTGTAGTACTGATAGCGGCATGTTGATACTGTAGTGCTGTTAGCAGCATGTTGATACTGTAATGCTGATAGTGGCATGTTGATACTGTAGTGCTGATAGCGGCATTTTTATAATGTAGTGCTGATAGCAGCATGTTGATACTGTAGTGCTGATAGCGGCATGTTTATACTGTAGTGCTGATAGCAACATGTTGATACTGTAGTGCTGATAGCAGCATGTCTATACTGTTGTGCTTATAGCAGCATGTTTATACTGTATTAAGCCACTTATAGCGGCATATTGACACTGTAGTGCTGATAGCGGGATGTTGATACTGTAGTGCTGATAGCGCATGTTGGATACTGTAGTGCTGATAGCAGCATGTTGAATACTGTAGTGCTGATAGCAGGATGTTGGATACTGTAGTGCTGATAGCAGCATGTTGATATTGTTGTAGACCATTTATAGCAGCATGTTGATACTGTAGTACTGATAGCGGCATGTTGATACTGTAGTACTGTTAGCAGCATGTTGATACTGTAGTGCTGATAGTGGCATGTTGATACTGTAGTGCTGATAGCGGCATTTTTATACTGAAGTGCTGATAGCAACATGTTGATACTGTAGTGCTGATAACGGCATGTTTATACTGTAGTGCTGATAGCAACATGTTGATACTGTAGTGCTGATAGCAGCATGTCTATACTGTTGTGCTTATAGCAGCATGTTGATACTGTATTAAGCCACTTATAGCGGCATATTGATACTATAGTTCTGATAGCAGCATGTTGATACTTTAGTGCTGATAGCAGCATGTGGAAACAGTAGTGCTGATAGCGGCATGTAGATACTGTAGTGCTGATAGCGGCATGTTGATACTGTTGTAGACCACTTATAGCAGCATGTTGATATACTGTAGTACTGATAGCGGCATGTTGATACTGTAGTGCTGTTAGCAGCATGTTGATACTGTAATGCTGATAGTGGCATGTTGATACTGTAGTGCTGATAGCGGCATTTTTATAATGTAGTGCTGATAGTTTAATAGTTAAAAGGGTGATACGGAAAGTGTATGTACTTTTAGCACCCATAATTCACAAATATATCACAATAATAAAGTACTGTTAAATTAGTTTGAGACAATATACCGGTATTTTGTTTTACGTAGAGTAAGTAGGAAAAGAAGCAAGTAAAATATATTATACTGGCACATTTAAAGCATGCAATACAGTTAGTTACTATGGAAATACGTCTGTCCGGATTGAATATAAATAGGGCAATAGTACATTTAATGCATGCAATACAGTTAGTTACTATGGAAATACGTCTGTCCGGATTGAATATAAATAGGGCAATAGTACACAGTATGCATGACACATGTAAATCGTAGTGTAGTGTAAAACACGGGCTGAATAAAATCATTTATAAAAAAAGTTGCATCAACAGCTCAAAATAAAATAAGGTAGAGTGACGCTAGACAGTGTAACGACTAACGAGTAAAAGGAAGCATTAAAATAATTAAGATTGGCAAACATATTACAAAAGATATTTATATATATATATAAACACTGTTAAATGAGTAAATAAATAAAATAGTCATAATCACTGTATGTATGTACATGTACAGTGATTATATTCACCTGCGGTACTGTTTGTATAATAAAATAAATGCATTGACAATAGCATTGTCCAATTTGTAATGACACGTACACTTTCGATTTTTTAGAATAGCATGAACTTGAAACATGGTAAAAATTAGTTGTGTTTCACAAGTGACAAAATGATAAGTGATATAAAAAGATAGATAGCCTAAAAGGATTAAGAAACGATAAAAATAATTCTCTCCACTCAAAAATTGCTAATATTCACATAATTACATTTCATACAAATTAAATCTTGAATAAAATAAATGTTGATATTTGGATGGCGATGGTTAATTAAATTAATTAATTATTATACGGTACTACCACCAGGATGGGGAAAATTTCAATGGCAAATTCTTATAGTGTTCGTTTAGCCTTGACTTGAATGTGTTTAGAGTCGGCGATGAAACAACAGATTCGGTAAGACTGTTCCAATCGTCGATTACTCGATAGCTAAAGGTGTCATTACATAATACCAAACGCGCCCGAGGTTTGAATAACTTCAGAGAGTTTCCGCGACGACTGGAAGGATCCAATGTGAAGTAAGTGCGGTAGTCTGCGTTATCGAGACCGGTCAGCAGTTTATAGACTTGGATCATATCGGCGCGGTGGCGCCGGTATTCCAACGTTGGCAGACCCAACTTACGAAGGCGTGAAGGATAATCGAGATCACGGAGACCTGAGACAAGCCGCGTCGCGCGGCGTTGTACTCCTTCGATTAGTTTCGATTCGCCAATTTTTTTTGGAGACCAAACCACAGATGAATATTCAAGAATGGGACGAACCATACTCTTATATAACCCAAGAAATATATCGCCATCTATATGATTAAAGCTGCGGTATATAAGACCAAGATGGCTGTTTGCTTTCTTAACAATGTTGGCGATGTGGATGCTGAAATGTAGATTATTCTGGAAGTAAACACCAAGATCTTTTTCTGTTGTAGTTTCCGCAAGGTGATGCTGGTTGGTAATATCTCCCAGGGTGTAAGCAAACTTTGGGTTTGTCCTTCCTATGTGCATAATTTTGCATTTGTCATTATTAAATAGCTGCTGCCACACGACACTCCATCTGTAAAGGTTGTCAAGAACGTTTTGGAGGGGCCCGCATGTTAGATATGGGGATGGGGTAAATATGGCACTGTCCTTAGTGTCGTCTGCGAAGAGGTGTATTATCCATGTCACAGCGTCCGGTAGATCGTTAATAAATCCCAGATAGCAAAGAACGCCCAAAATACTCCCTTGAGGTACTCCACTAAGAACGGGAACCCATTTGGAGTGAGACCCGCCAACTACGACTCGTTGCCAGCGACCTGTAATAAATGACCTGAGCCATACAAGCAGGGAACCAGAAATCCCCATATTCTCCATCTTTTTAATTAATCGCTGGTGTGGCACAGTGTCAAACGCCTTGAGGAAATCTAGGTATACAACATCTATGCATTTGCCTTCATCCAGGGCCTTTGCCCACTGGAACACAACGTCAATGAGTTGGATTGTGCATGACTTTCCTCTTTGAAATCCATACTGTGCCATGGTTAGCAGAGAGAACTCTTTCCAGAAAGAGTATAAGTTATTGGCTATGATTCTTTCCATTAGCTTGCAGAGAATCGAGGTCAAGCTAACAGGCCGGTAGTTTATAGGAAGGTAGCGGACTCCACGCTTGAATATAGGCGTAATATTTGCTTCCTTCCAAGGCTGGGGAACAATGCCGCTTTCCAACGACTTCTGAAAAATAATAGAGAGGGGTAGAGCCAGTACGGCGATGAGTGTCACTATGAGTATCGGGAAGATTCCATCAGGGCCAGGGGCACCAGATGAGTTTATCTGAGATGCAGCTTGTTCCACCACAGATGGTGTAAATTCTACCCTGTTAATTGTTGCTTCTGGAATTGAGGTTGATGTATCAGGAACAGAATGTGTGTCCTCGGTAGTAAAAGTAGAAAAGTATTGTTGATTCAAAACTTCTGCTTTGTCAACATTAGATGTTGCTATATTTCCCTGCTTGTCTTTCAAGGAGGCTATTGTGCCGCGAGACTTTGTTTTCGACCGCACAAATTTCCAGAACTGTTTCGGGTCTTTGCTGGCTGCTAGTGCTACTGAGCGCTCGTAATTTTGTTTGGATTTTTTCACAGCATCATTGCAAATATTTCTCCTTTGTTTATATGTGTTGTAGGCAGAAGGTGTATTGGTCCTCCGGAAGGTTCGCCATGCTGATTTCTTCAGGGAAATGAGTTTGCGCACATCCCTGGTCATCCATTTGGGGTAGTTGTATGAACGGCATTTTTTGACAGGTATATATTTATGTATACAATACTCAAGAGTTTTGTAAAGACATGCACATGCCTCAGTTGTATCCATTGGTGTTAGGACTTCTATCCAATTGAATGACTGTATATATGTCGCCATTGCATTATAGTTTGCCTTTGATAATACTTTATATTCAGTTACAGGTGATGCTGGACTTGAAAGTGTGGTCAGGCTAATCTCGAGGACAACGTGGTCACTAGCTCCAAGAGGGGGTGTGTAGGAAATTTTATCTACCATGTCACGTTCAGATGTTAGGACTAGGTCTAAGATGCGTGGAATGTTTCCTTCGCGAAAGCGGGTGGGTTGGTCGACATGTTGGCTCAAGTAGTTGTCCTGAAAGCAACAAAGAATTTCAGATTCCTCTGAATTTGATGTTTGCAAAGTTGTCCACTGTGTCTCAGACATATTAAAGTCACCAACTAATATTATTTGAGTAGGATTATTTTCTTTACACAATAAATTAATGGAACTGATTAGCTCTTTATTATTGTCCGGGGTGGAATTGGGACTACAATAAATACATCCAAATATAACTGTCTCTTTTTTGCCTAGATATTGGTAGATGTATTGTATCAAAACAATCACCGAAAATGTAGTGTATCTCAATCTGATGGTACGTAAGTCCATAGATGTTCCACAATTGTTATTCTTTGTGTAGATTATGATCCCGCGTTGACAAAACGAGTCGTCCAGATTATGATGTTCACTGTTATAACCGTCTAGGGCGTAATCTTTTATACTATATTCAAATATTTTGTTTTTCGGTAAAACCTCTGTAATTGCAATAATGTCGGGTTGGAAACTTGCAATTCGTGTTTGCAAATTACTGAGTTTGTTATGTAAGGAATCAGCATTAGTATAAAGGATGTTAAGCTGCTTTGTGCCTGCAGCTGAGGCACTTGGGGTATGGATAGTAATGTCGGACCCACCTGAAATCATGGATGGAGCTGGGTTAGTGATAGGATTGTATGTATTGGCAGTTGTGGTTGATGATATAGGGGTAGTAGGGAAATTATGACGTGCCAGTTGGGAAAATATATGGGGGTGGGGGTGGGGTATGGGATGTGTAGGTGTACCATTAGCAGTAGATATTAATTGTCAGTCAACCCTATCAACATTGTTGGATAGTGTTGCGGATGGACGATTCTGTAGTCTACGTCGCTGCCTTTCCTTGTAGGCACGTTCACGATCGAACCTCGAAAGGTCCTTGTCAAAATAATATCGCACAGTAGCTGAATCAGATTCCACTGTGAATGATTTCTTTTCCAGGACTCTGTAGGCAGTTTCTGATGATTGAAATATTAGTCGTAGAGGACGTGGCTTTCCATCATCTCTTTTCTTCCCCAGGCGGGATATCTCATGGTGAGGAAGGGAAGTATGTAAGGTTGATTGTAAGAACTGGTTATCGGAAAGACGTTGGGTTTCAGGAGTAGCTTGAGTATCACCTGGTACACCACGAATTATAACATTCTTTTTGCATTGCTCATTTACAGATATGATTTTCTCTATGCTCTCCAAGGATTGCGTATTAGTAGTAGTGGCCGCTGCACCCTCAAGTTTCTTTGTTAGATTGCCGATTTGGTCAGCATTTTTCTTGACAATATCAGCCCAAGAGTTATTTTCACTGCAACCGGAACCAAGCCCGCCTCCAACAGTTTCAATATTATTTAATTTGTCCTTAACTTCGCAGGTTGTGGCCGCGATTTCATCAATCCGAGACTCTAATTCAATCCGCAAGGAAGACACATCTGAGGATATATCTTTGCTTTCGGCAGATGCACTATCTGCTGCATTCTGAATTTCCGTGTAGAGCACATCAGACTTACTGGAGTGGGATTCTTGGAGCATCTGAAGTGCTTGCTGGAGTTTGTTGATGAGTTCAGCAGAGCAGAAACCACACGAGAAAGGCTCATTTATAATATCTGATTTCTTTCGAATCTCAACCTCGGTCCATGTGTGAAGACAGATTGTGCATTCAACTTTCACTGTCTCCCATTCTACAGGTCTTGGTTTTAATCTTGGACTTTTGGATTTTATCCCCTGTTTTGTTGAGGGAGCCATACCACAAGAATCTCGTTGACTAAAGCTAGATCGACGTTGGTTCTGACTGGACATTATTGGACATTATTCCCTATTATGAATAGCAGATGATGTTGTTTCAACAATTATAATACAATTGACGAAATGCAGTTGTATATAGCAATATCACAATTCACAATGATGTATGTATTGTATAGTATATAGGCTGCTACTCTGCCTGCACTCTGCAAAATCTGCACTACCAGCAGACCAGTACCTATGATAGCAGCATGTTGATACTGTAGTGCTGCTAGCAGGATGTTGGATACTGTAGTGCTGATAGCAGCATGTTGATACTGTTGTAGACCACTTATAGCAGCATGTTGATACTGTAGTACTGATAGCGGCATGTTGATACTGTAGTGCTGTTAGCAGCATGTTGATACTGTAATGCTGATAGTGGCATGTTGATACTGTAGTGCTGATAGCGGCATTTTTATAATGTAGTGCTGATAGCAGCATGTTGATACTGTAGTGCTGATAGCGGCATGTTTATACTGTAGTGCTGATAGCAACATGTTGATACTGTAGTGCTGATAGCAGCATGTCTATACTGTTGTGCTTATAGCAGCATGTTTATACTGTATTAAGCCACTTATAGCGGCATATTGACACTGTAGTGCTGATAGCGGGATGTTGATACTGTAGTGCTGATAGCGCATGTTGGATACTGTAGTGCTGATAGCAGCATGTTGGATACTGTAGTGCTGATAGCAGGATGTTGGATACTGTAGTGCTGATAGCAGCATGTTGATACTGTTGTAGATCATTTATAGCAGCATGTTGATACTGTAGTACTGATAGCGGCATGTTGATACTGTAGTACTGTTAGCAGCATGTTGATACAGTAGTGCTGATAGTGGCATGTTGATACTGTAGTGCTGATAGCGGCATTTTTATACTGAAGTGCTGATAGCAGCATGTTGATACTGTAGTGCTGATAACGGCATGTTTATACTGTAGTGCTGATAGCAACATGTTGATACTGTAGTGCTGATAGCAGCATGTCTATACTGTTGTGCTTATAGCAGCATGTTGATACTGTATTAAGCCACTTATAGCGGCATATTGATACTGTAGTTCTGATAGCAGCATGTTGATACTTTAGTGCTGATAGCAGCATGTGGAAACAGTAGTGCTGATAGCGGCATGTAGATACTGTAGTGCTGATAGCGGCATGTTGATACTGTAGTGCTGATGGCAACATGTGGATACTGTAGTTCTGATATCAGCATGTTGATACTGTAGTGCTGATAGCAGCATGTTGATACTGTAGTGCTGATAGCAGCATGTTGATACTGTAGTGCTAATAGCGGCATGTAGATACTGTAGTGCTGATAGCGGCATGTTGATACTGTAGTGCTGATGGCAACATGTGGATACTGTAGTTCTGATATCAGCATGTTGATACTGTAGTGCTGATAGCAGCATGTTGATACTGTAGTGCTGATAGCAGCATGTCTATACTGTTGTGCTTATAGCAGCATGTTGATACTGTATTAAGCCACTTATAGCGGCATATTGATACTGTAGTTCTGATAGCAGCATGTTGATACTTTAGTGCTGATAGCAGCATGTGGAAACAGTAGTGCTGATAGCGGCATGTAGATACTGTAGTGCTGATAGCGGCATGTTTATACTGTAGTTCTGATAGCAGCATGTTGATAATGTAGTGCTGATAGCGGCATATTCTGGATACTGTAGTGCTGATAGTGGCATGTTGATACTGTAGTGCTGATATCAGCATGTGGATACCGTAGTGCTGATAGCAGCATGTTTATACTGTAGTGCTTATTGCAGAATGTTGATACTCTACTGTAGTGCTCATAGTACATGTTGATACTATAGTGCTGATAGTGCATGTTGATACTGGAGTGCTGATAACAGCATGTTGATACTGGAGTGCTGATAACAGCATGTTGATACTGGAGTTGTGATAGTAGCATGTTGATACTGTATTAGGCCACTTATAGCAGCATGTTGATACTGTAGTGCTGATAGCGGCATATTGATACTGTAGTGCTGATAGGTGGCATGTTTATACTGTAGTGCTGATAGCGGCATGTTGATACTGTAGTGCTGATAGGTGGCATGTTTATACTGTAGTGCTGAAATCAGCATGTTGATACTGTATTAGGCCACTTATAGTGGCATGTTGATACTGTAGTGCAGATAGCGGCATGTTGATACTGTAGTGCTGATAGTGGCATGTTTATACTGTAGTGCTGATAGCAGCATGTTGATACTGTATTAGGCCACTTATTATAGCATCATGTTGGATACTGTAGTGCTGATAGTGCATGTTGATACTGTAGTGCTGATAGCAGCATGTGGATACTGTAGTGCTGATAGCAGCATGTTGATACTGTGTAGTGCTTATTGCATAATGTTGATACTGTAGTGCTGATAGCAGCATGTTGATACTGTATTAGGCCACATATTATAGCGGCATGTTGGATACTGTAGAGCTGATAGTGCATGTTGATACTGTAGTGCTGATAGCAGCATGCTGATACTGTAGTGCTTATTGCAGAATGTTGATACTGTAGTGCTGATATTGCATGTTGATACTGTATTGCTTATTGCAGCATGCTGATACTGTATTAGGCTACTTATAGTGGCATGTTGATACTGAGGTGCTGATAGCGGCATGTTTATACTGTAGTGCTGATAGCGGCATGTTGATAATGTAGTGCTGATAGTGGCATGTTTATACTGTAGTGCTGATAGCAACATGTGGATACTGTAGTGCTGATAGCAGCATGTCTATACTGTTGTGCTTATAGCAGCATGTTGATACTGTATTAAGCCACTTATAGCGGCATATTGATACTGTAGTGCTGATAGCAGCATGTTGATACCTTAGTGCTGATAGCAGCATGTGGAAACAGTAGTACTGATAGCAGCATGTAGATACTGTAGTGCTGATAGCGGCATGTTGATACTGTAGTGCTGATAGCAATATGTGGATACTGTAGTTCTGATATCAGCATGTTGATGCTGATAGCGGCATGTTTATACTGTAGTTCTGATAGCAGCATGTTGATACTGTAGTGCTGATAGCGGCATGTTTATACTGTAGTTCTGATAGCAGCATGTTGATACTGTAGTGCTGATAGCAGCATATTCTGGATACTGTAGTGCTGATAGTGGCATGTTGATACTGTAGTGCTGATATCAGCATGTGGATACTGTAGTGCTGATAGCAGCATGTTGATACTGTAGTGCTTATTGCAGAATGTTGATACTCTAGTGCTGATAGTGCATGTTGATACTGTAGTGCTGATAGTGCATGTTGATACTGGAGTGCTGATAACAGAATGTTGATACTGGAGTTGTGATAGTAGCATGTTGATACTGTATTAGGCCACTTATAGCAGCATGTTAATACTGTAGTGCTGATAGCGGCATGTTGATACTGTAGTGCTGATAGGTGGCATGTTTATACTGTAGTGCTGATAGCAGCATGTTGATACTGTATTAGGCCACTTATAGTGGCATGTTGATACTGTAGTGCTGATAGCGGCATGTTGATACTGTAGTGCTGATAGTGGCATGTTTA
Organism: Nemertoderma westbladi; assembly: GCA_032718475.1. Classification (NCBI taxonomy): domain Eukaryota; kingdom Metazoa; phylum Xenacoelomorpha; order Nemertodermatida; family Nemertodermatidae; genus Nemertoderma; species Nemertoderma westbladi. Next base: position 33,396 of record JAUCBJ010007646.1, read on the forward strand.
TACTGTAGTGCTGATAGCAGCATGTTGATACTGTATTAGGACACTTATTATAGCAGCATGTTGGATACTGTAGTGCTGATAGTGCATGTTGATACTGTAGTGCTGATAGCAGCATGTGGATACTGTAGTGCTGATAGCAGCATGTTGATACTGTAGTGCTTATTGCATAATGTTGATACTGTAGTGCTGATAGCAGCATGTTGATACTGTATTAGGCCAAATATTATAGCGGCATGTTGGATACTGTAGTGCTGATAGTGCATGTTGATACTGTAGTGCTGATAGCAGCATGTTGATACTGTAGTGCTTATTGCAGAATGTTGATACTGTAGTGCTGATATTGCATGTTGATACTGTATTGCTTATTGCAGAATGTTGATACTGTAGTGCTGATAGCAGCATGTGGATACTGTAGTGCTGATGCTGCATGTTGATACTGGAGTTCTGATAGCGGCATGTTGATACTGTATTAGGCCACTTATATCGGCATGTTGATACTGTATTAGGCCACTTATAGCAGCATGTTGATACTAGAGTGCTGATAGTGCATGTTGATACTGTATTAGGCCACTTATAGCAGCATGTTGATATTGGAGTGCTGATAGCGGCATGTTGATACTGTATTAGGCCACTTATAGCAGCATGTTTATACTGTATTAGGCCACTTTATAGCGGCATGTTGATACTGTATTAGGCCACTTATAGCGGCATGTTGATACTGGAGTGCTGATAGCGGCGTTGATACTGTATTAGGCCACTTATAGCAGCATGTTGATACTGTAGTGCTTATTGCAGAATGTTGATATTGTAGTGCTGATTGTGGCATGTTGTGTTGATACTGTAGTGCTGATAGTGCATGTTGATACAGGAGTTCTGATAGCAGCATGTGGATACTGTATTAGGCCACTTTATAGCAGCATGTTGATACTGTATTAGGCCACTTATAGCGGCATGTTGATGCTGTATTAGGACACTTATAGTGACATGTTTATTCTGTATTAGGCGGTACGTACCAAAAGGTAGAACGATCTATAACGGGCTATAACGATCTATAACGATCTATAACGGGCTATAACTTCCAATATCAAGCTATAACCACCTATAACGAGCTATAATATGAAAATTTACATTAGAAAAACGCCCCTTGGGTGTGTTTAACTTTTGGATTAACACGGTGGTCTGAAAAATACCGCAGGTTCAAAATTAAGGTAGGCCTATCTGCCTATGCGTAATTGATACTGATAAGTTTTTTTATTGGCCTATATTGCTCACTATATTCATGTATTCTATATCGACCAGAAGCTGACAGCGGATATCAGAATGGAGGATAGACAGAGAGATGGGAGACCTCTCCACAGCTGCACTATCTGATAGTCAGATAATGCAGTAGTGGCATGCTGGCTAATGCAGTAATGACTGATTTCGTGATACCACAAAGATGAAAAGCATTATGGAATAAAAAACCAAATTGCGTAATTAAATTACTGACTAGGAAAATAAATCCATTCTAAAATATGTTTTTTTATTGTAAATTTTCATATTATAGCTCGTTATAGGTGGTTATAGCTTGTTATAGTAGTTATAGCCCGTTATAGATCGTTATAGCCCGTTATAGATCGTTCTACCTTTTAGTACATACCGTATTAGGCCACTTATAGTGAAATGTTGATACTGGAGTGCTGATAGCGGCATGTTGATACTGTATTAGGCCACTTATAGCAGCATGTTGATACTGTATTAGGCCACTTATAGCAGCATGTTGATGCTGTATTAGGCCACTTAGTGACATGTTGATAATGTATTTGGCCACTTATAGCGGCATGTTGATACTGGAGTCCTGATAGTGGCGTTGATACTGTATTAGGCCACTTATAGCGGCATGTTGATACTGTATTATGCCACTTATAGCGGCATGTTAATAGTGTATTAGGCCACTTATAGTGGAATGTTGATACTGGAGTGCTGATAGCGGCATGTTGATACTGTAGTGCTAATAGCAGCATGTTGATACTGCATTAGGCCACTTATAGCAGCATGTTGATACAGTAGTGCTGATAGCGGCATGTTGATACTGGAGTTCTGATAGCAGCATGTGGATACTGTAGTGCTGATAGCAGGATGTTGATATTAGATTGCTTAAAGCGACATGTTGATACTGGAGTGCTGATAGCAGCATTTTGATACTGGCTGACTGGAGTACTGATAGCAGCATGTTGATATTGGATTGCTTAAAGCGACATGTTGATACTGGAATGCTGATACCATCACGTTTGTTCGACTCTGAGTTTGGCATAACAGCATGTTATATTATTATTATATATTATAATATAATATAGGCCTATAATATAATATATATTATTATATTATGCTAATTGCGAAAAATTCTTCTACGAATTACCAATGGTAGTAATTTATTGGTTTAAATTCGTTATAAATTCGTTTTTGTATAGTTTACTGAGGTTGTTTTAAGATTTTGTTTTTAATCTGTGTCAACACGTCAAGGAATGGGAATAATGTGTGGGAGTAATCATTGCTGAATTGTATACCAGAGTTTTGGAATAGATCTAGTTGCAATAGTACATGCAGTATGATACTGTAACTGTCGTCAACAAAACGTTTATAGAATGGATTAAGTTAAGTTTTGGTATTTTTTGGTTGGAGTTGTTATGGAAGGATCTGTGCTAATTGAAATCTCTGCTGATGTAGTTATTTTTGGAAAGTGGGTTGAAGAATGAAGATGGCCATAGTGGGATCAGGGTGAAATTAATTGATAAAGAAAATTAAAAAGCTTTTCGTTTTGTGCCAGAGCAGTTAGAAAGACCATTAAACAACCACACATCAACGTATATTTTGATGTATGCCCTAAAATCAGAAAACTGCAACGTGACAGTAACCGTAAGCGTCTTTTCAGTAGTGGACTTTCAAAGTCATAACAGAAGCAGATCGCCATAACGCTACTGCGCTCTCTATTAAGCCAGTTGAAGATTAGTTAGTTAATTAATCGGCACTAACAATAATTATTACCTATACAAATCTGATTTATATTGACCATGAAAAGAGAACTGGGGAGGGTTTATGATGCATAAGTGGATGAATACTGTAATGGTACCTTTTGTTTGATGTGCTATATGTTGCAATCAGCATAATAATATTCCAGATACCCTTCGTTGCCTCCAGGTGATTGCACTACTATGTATCTGATTGAAAAACTGATTTCCATCCGCCAGATCTGAATGATCTACTTTATGTAATGAAATTGCTCTTGATTGCAACCCTTAAAAGTGTCCTCTGTCTTCTTTCCGGCATATAGGTTTTAATTAGATTTCTTGTTTAAAATTCATTGCCCGCTTTTCAATCACATCTATTCCATCTTGTTGTGTGTTTGCAGGTATTTATATTTAGTTCGTGTACTCTGATGATTTTGATGTTACAGAAATGCCAGTTGGAAAGCTGAACATTTTAAATTTATCTTGCATGTGCGTAACAGAATAAATCCTGCATAATGTATACGAAATGCCTTATTCATGTTCACTGTGCCACGATTGCTGTTAGTTCAACCTTGGTGTAGTAGTTGCATGCAGGCACATTATGGAGTCCGCCCTTGGCACCAATATAACGGAACCCCCGAAGTCTCAAAATCTCTGGATGGCACATTCACAAGAAACACTACGCTGGGTTTACTGCGTCAAGAACAATGCACACAACTCCAACCAGACAGTACATAAACATTGGAGGTGTCTCATTGATTCTCCCAAGCTTGACACTAGAACAAAGCCGCCTCCTCTTTGCAGGACATTGCTTTCGCCATGAGGACCAGCCAGTGCATAATCGTGTGCTTTGGCGGCCTCATGGAGTGAATAAGCATGGTGGACAGCCCATGACTTTCTTGAGACGCATCTTAAAGGACACTGGCCTTGAAGATGCAGATGATGTAGCAAATGTCATAGGTGATAGGGAGTTGTGGCGGTGCAATTTTGTTGACAAGCCGGCACAGCATTCTTAAAAATGCAGCTGCAATGCAGCATGCCGATCCTAGTAGTAGTAGTGCACATGAACTGATGGAGTTTTCAATTTAATAACTAAACACGATATCGCGCATCGCACCAGCCTGGTTTCAAAATTCCAAAACGAGGTCTTCACTAGTTGCAGGTCGATTTTGTTATAGAATTGAGCAACTACAGTAATAATAGATCGAATTTATTAATAATTATTGTATGAAATATGATTGTATTTTTACATAATTATTAGTTCTATACTAATTCTCGTTGTCTCTTTTATTTGAAATAAAAAGTCGGTTCCTTATCGGGCCGCTAGGCCCGTCACTAGTTTAATATAGGAAAGTTAGAGACTTAATTAATTAGAAGACCGGTAGGACTTCTTACCCTAAAAGTATTCACTGGCCTTGACGATTTGGATGATCTAGCAAATGTCATGGGTGATAGGGAGTTGTGGCGTTTCAATTTCGTTGACAAGCCGGCACAGTATTCGCCTCAGGGCGAGAGTGTCATTGATATGGTGTTCATCAAACTCTCTGGCCGATCCAAAGCAAGTTTGCCCATACTAAACCTCATCCTGGACCCAATTAAGAAACATGAACGCACTCAGGTTTCTCTTACTTTTCTGATTCTAATCGACAACCGACTAATCCGTGACAACCGACTAATCCACTGCGATTTACACGGAAGTTAAACTCTGATATCTTCCGGCAGCACTGCAACCTACCATTAACCCGATTACCACTGGGGTGTTTAGACCATTAGCAGCACTCTGGCGGGGTGTCGATTCGCCCCCCCCCCCCTCGCTATATTTTTGTTATCATCCAATAAAATCCTTACGAAATTTGGGCTGCAGGTGAAAAAATTATCGAAGAACATTTTCAAATCCCAAAAAATGAAAATTTCATAAGGTGGGTATAATAATTTTCATGATTTCATTTTCATTTCCTGGGTTATACGGGTTTGTGAGGGTTCTGAAATCAATGCAATAATTAAAATTGCATTGCCGTTGTCAAACTTGTTTTTTCGGCGTTGGGTGAAAGTTTTTGTGCCATAGCACCAAATTTTTGAAAATAAGCAAATTGACCAATCAATAGATATTATCATCTTGTTTTTTGTGTTATACGGGTGTTTGAGTGTCCTGAAACCGATGGAATCAATAAAAACAGCACTGGACATCTTTTACTTGTTCTTTTTGGTGTTGGGTGCGAAATTTGTTGCTAGCACCAAAAGTTGCCATATTACGCCGTAAAATACGAGTAGCAATGATCTGACAACTTAGAAATGTATCAAATTACAATCAGCGCAACATAAATCCTGAAAATGTGAATTTATAGCATCGTATAAGTGAATTAACAATTTTGTGTTCAAACTGAAAAGTGTTGGTTACTTTTTTTTATTTTTTGCCTGCGTAGAGAACTAAAACAGCCATTTAAGGTAATCAGATTATTTTTAAATATTTTCCAATGGATTTTGAGCCTCAGAAAACCTATATTGAAAAACGATTAGCCAAAACTGTAACTTTAAATTTTTTTGAAAATTGTTCACTAGTTGAAACTTTGCTGCAAATTAACCACCCCAGTACACTTTATCGAAATTTTTTTTCGGTCGGATTCAGACTATTAAAATCTACGTACCTAATACGTACGTACATACGTACATACATACATACGTGCATACATTACGATACGTACGTAATCAAAAGAAACGCCACGATGCGGCAAAAACAGTCAGAATGCTGATGTTTTATGTTAGTTCACAATGTGTTAGGTGCCACTGAAGTAGCGGTCCAGTGTTCTTTCTGGTCAGTCTTGGTAGCAGTAAATTTTTTCCAAATAAAATTGATATACATAAAAACATACACAAAAAAATGATATATATTTGAGGATTGTGATTCTTTTCCCCAGTATTTTATTGAAGGACTAACATTAAAATCCGAAACTTCAATTTGAAAGTGAGATAGAAAGTATTAATACGGTTTTGTGTGCTTACTAAAATAATAATCGCTGTAAAAAATAGTCTTGGCTAGATAAGTAAAGTAAATAATAGTAAATATAATAAAGATAAAAAATAAAATAAAAAGTAAATAATTATATGGGATATTATTAAAATGTGCTGTAAATCTTTACTCCTTCGATTTACACAGTAATCCTAGCAAGTTTATAACACAATAACTTTATAAAAGTTAATCTTCATACAAACTGTATTGTTATTATCTTAGTTAAATTTATCTGTTGTCGTAGGTAGGCTACTTATACTTACTCTACAGCTACTAATGAAGGACTGTAAAATCTGATCCAAATCAACATATAAAATTAAACTTTATTTTACTCGATACTACATTTCCCACTGCTTATATTCCATGTGTATAGATGGATCAAAATCAACAGAAATGCCGTTGTAAGCTAACCAATCATTGATTGTTTGCAAACGCCCTCTTCTCATTGGACAGGGGTACACTATTTGCTTCATTTCATATAATTTTTGTCACAAATTGTTGTATTTTTCTGCTCATTCTAAACAGTTTCTAATGAACAAACATATTTACTTCATGTCATTTAAAATTAACGGGGCATTAATATTCCCAAACATAAATTAGTATAAGTTGTCGTTCAGGCATTAC